>JADGJH010000825.1:0-14087 GCA_027596945.1 Physocladia obscura
AAAAAAAAAAAAAAAAAAAACTCAACTGCCTATACAACAACATAAATAATAACGTAAATTCACATTAAATAGACATGCATCAAAAAAATAAATAATTCTCATATCATAATACAAACACACACAACCAAATAAAATAATAATAATAATAATAATAATAATAATAATAATAATAATAATAATAATAATAATAATAATAATAATAATAAAAGGCTGTTTCAGGTATTTTTTTTGTCTTCAATTTTTTTCAAAAAATTACCTCTTTCCCAAATTCTGTTGCAAGTATTGAGAAATGGAACTTGGCAACAGAGCAGCTGTTGCTGCTACACCAGTCTCAAGTACCTGTAAAGAAACAAAGTCAGTTTAAGAAAAAATATCTTAGCTGGAACTGACACTGGCCCTGCTGCTAATTGGATGACTGACAAGATTGAAAAGCTTTTTGAATTACACTGCTCGGAATTCAGGGAATGGTTCATTGATGGCAAATCAAAGGACAATGTAACAAAAGGCTGGTCTAAGGTGAAGGATGTGCTGAATTTTGGGCTCTTGATTACTCTGTTGATTGAACAAGTCAAAAGTGCATTTCAAAGTTATAAATCCCAGCACATCTTGCTTTCTGATTGCAACAGGTCCACTTTCTGCATCATCTGTCACACCAATCAGCCCCATCTTTGCAGCTTCCATTGATGCATTTTTTGCTTCTTTCCACATTTCTTTAAACTCTTTTGAAATGGTGCTTTCATGAAGCCAAATAAGAATATTATGTAGAACTAATGCAGCTTCAATAATTTCTGCCTGTCACTCAGTTGCCTCCTTTCTGTCTGAATCATCATCAATATGCTCAACCTTTGGATTATATGGTCGCTGATCAAGTGGGTGTTGAAAGTGTCAAAATCTCCCCTTAAGTAGCCCAATAGCATTCTATTAGCTGATTTGTGTTGATATAACATGATCAGGATCTGCCTGAAATGATTGTCCATCTGCACCAACTGCAACTGCTGTAATAAGCCATGCAGATGAAGACACAAGGACAACAATAATGACTGAAACAGCTGCACTGATGATTATTGTTGAGTTGTCACTGTCCATGATGTGGTGTTGATACAGTGGTTGGGAAATAGTGCAGGAAATAGTGCAAATTTTTGGAAAAAGAGGTTCCAGACCTGTATTTCCAAAAATCAAAAAAATAGTGGAAAAAATACACCTAGAATTGGGCAACACAAAAATCACAGAGCATAGAAGGACGGAGTTGAGAGATGGGGATAGACAATAGGGGGAATTACTTCCAATGAGTTGCAAATGGCATAACCATGCTGTCAGCGACCAAAGCTGAAAGGTTGCAGATTTAAGGATGTCTTTATTGTTGTGTAGCACAATTCATAACCTAAATAAAGACAAGCAGCAGTTTTCAAAGGGAATACCTCCTCCAAAAAAAATAAATAAAAAAAATGAATATTGAGGAATTAGAAATGAGGCACAAAAGTTTTATTTTAAGGCATAGAATTAGGCATTTTTAAATTGTTGTTCTATTCTTGGAAATAAATAATAGGATTCTAACACTAAATTATACTTTATTGTGCCAATTCCACCAATTCAAGTGAATCTGACTTTACAGGATTCAACACCAAGTGTCACTCTTATGGTGAAGACACATGGTGGTGCAGAGACACTGGTTGAGCTTAATGTACCACTGGCCTTGCAGAGCTGTTTGCATCCTGCAAACAGCATGCCATTTTTCAGAACATTTTCAATTTATTAATTCAACTGCAAAGCCCAAAGAGAAAAAAAACACAATTCATAAGAAAAACCAAAACATGAATAATCAAAAAAAAAACCAAACAACAGACAACCAACAAATAAATAAACGAATATACAAAATTAATAAATAAATATTTACAAAGATAATTATTGAATAAAGTCAAAAATGTTTTGAACAAACTTAATCTTCACATGAGAATCTTAGAACAGAATCAACCCCAAGTTAAACTTTTCTTCTGAGACTAATACCAACGATGTAGGCACAATAAAACTGTTTTAGTAACTTATGTAAACAGAAAAAGAATCTAGTTTGGCTTAGCCTTTTGGCAAACAATTGACCACAAATCAAACTTTTCTTTCCAGACTGATACCAAACATGTGGATACAAATTTAAGAGACATAGTTGGAATTTTATAAGCACTCTTAATAATGATAACCCATTTTTTGAGTCATGCATCTGTTAAATAAACAGTATTTTTATTAAAGTATAAAAAGATTCAAACTACATCAAAGATAAATTCACTCTTTATTGAAATAAATAGGGTTAAATTTGCTTATAGAGTAAAGAAACAAAACAGTGGACTTGACTTTTCAATTATTAAGCAGAAACTGCATATTAATTGTTGAATCCTGCATTGACAGATTCCTTTCAAACTGCTCACACTGAGATATTGTTATAAATTTTTAGGCTAAAAATTTCTTGTTTATTTCAAATAATAGAACACATAATAACTCCCATTGTGCATACTCATTGTGAACTGTTTCTTATCTTTTTGTTTGAATTTATAAAACAAAGTTGGAATTTATATATATTTCCACTGTTGGTTGCTATGACCCATTTCCTTGATCATATACCTGTCAAATAAACAATATTTTGTCATCTAATTTAACAAGGATTAGATCTAAAGGTCTTCAACCTTTATTATCTATTCACACGCATTCAGTTTGTGCACTGAATCTATAATTCAACAAGCAAAACAAATAATTGATAAATAAATAAAATAATATAGAATTAAAATGCAGTTATTGTCGTGCTTTGTTGTTGTTTTCATGTTGTTACTTGAAGAATTCTCCAAAACAAAATTTGCAATTTGAAAAATGTGGATTATAAGTACTTGATTTGTCACCAGTGAAAAATACTTATTCTGTTACAAAGAGTTGTTCCTGTTTTGTTCAGGTGGAAAGTGGTGGATTGTTATGGATTCAAGCCCAGATTTCATCCTGGCTGCTGCCATTTTTTGGTGCAAACTGTTGAATAATACTGATTTGTAGCTAAGTCATGCATTTGAAACATATCAGGTTTTTCAACTTGAATCTGTCAAGTTCCTTAGTATACAAAAGGAGAAATGAAATTTATATATATTGATATTTACATTTGTAAAGGATATATATATATAAATACATGTAAACAAAAATATTGTACCAGTGTTGGTAGGCCAATGGTCAAGGTGCTGTCTGGCCATTTTGGTGTAGGATGTGGGATTAATCCCTATGCTTTTTTTTCATCTGGTTTACTGTTCTCAGTATTTCTTTTCTCCATAATAACTCTTGAAGTTGCCATCTTATGCCTGGAAGGTATATAAAGGCTTTTAAGTATACAGTATACAACAAGCACTGTTTTTGTTTGAATAAGCCTTTTCTGCAAATAAGACAGTAATCTGTCAACATACATAAGAGCACAGCTTGTGTAGTTGACAGAGGTAATGTCCTTACAGATCTCATGCTTCTAAGTCTTATTCTCAAGTGAGTTGGAATGGTAGGGCATCCCATGCCCTATGGGAAACATTGTTTCTCAAAATTTAATAAGAAATAGAAACATTCTTTATTAACTCACACAACCAACAACTGAAGTTGGCTATCAACAAGCTAAAAGCAGTGCTGAAGTGTGTTTTCTGAGTCAACACAGCCTTTGGTTGTTGTTTGTCAGAAGATGGGTTTGAAGGCAACTTTTTCTGAATGAAAATTTTCTTACTTTTAGAAAATAATGGAAAATGAAAGAAAAACTGCCATGTTGGAATTCCAGAGAACAAAACTGTGCAAGAAAATGCTTAAAAGGTGTTTATTTATCTTTGTTTAAAAAAATACTTGAATAAAAGATATTTGGAAGCATTATCAAAACTGAAAATCAACATATCCATAATTTCTTGATTTGTTTCTGAGGTTGTTTGTTTTCTCTTTTGGTACTTTATTTTTGGGCTGCCTCCTCCATTGTTTTGTCTTCAGTTGTTTCTGTGGACTTCTGGGAATCCATGGCAAAGAGCGCTAAGTCACAGAAAACAGTCAGTGAAGAGGAGAAAGCCAACTCAGCCTTTCTCCAGAAATTTTGGAGATTTCCTTGGCTTGTTCTGCCACAAGAGAAAATTATATCCTATTATTTGTGATTAGCATTCAGTTCACAAATAATAGGTACCTTAGACTACATCACTTTATTCATTTTATTTGAGTTGCATTGTTAATAAACTGCATTCTGCTCACAAATAATAGACATTGGTTTACAGTTTTGGTGTGATTGTTTTTCATATTTTTCAGGTTTATGGCTGTATGGGTTATTTTCGTTTTATTGGATCGTTTTTGATCGAAAATGGAGAACGAAAACACTCCGTTGATTGGCGGAGACGGACCAGTGGCGGAAGCTCGACGTAGGCGACTGCGTCAGTTCACGCTTGGCGGACTGTTTGGGTTTATTGCGGTGCTTGCACTTGGGCTTGGGCGCGCGGCGGTCGGGCTTGCGGCGGGCGCGGCGTCGATCCGCGCAAGCAGCGATCGCGTCGAAGAAAATCTTCTTCAGCTGCAGCGCATCGCGGCGGCGGCGCGCGGCGGCTCACGCAGCGTTGGCGACGGCTTCAACGCCTCTGCCGCCTTTGTCGTCGCCGCCCTGGCCAACGACACGCAACTGAAGGTGCCGCCTATTGAACCTCCTGCTAAATGCCGCCTATTAAATGCCGCCTATTAAATACCGCCTATTAAATACCGCCTATTAAATACCGCCTATTAAATACCGCCTATTAAATACCGCCTATTAAATGTCGCCTATTAAATGCCGCCTAGGTCTGGACGGAGGAGCTGCTCGTCAAAGACCAAGTCGACTATGCCACCCCGCTCTTTTCCGCCGCCTCCCTCCGCGCTCGAGATCGCGTCTACTCCGCGCGCTTGGACTTCTTGACCGCCTTTGGTTCTGGTTCCGGCACAGTAACCGATCTTCCCCTCGTTATTGTTCCCGGCTGTGACCCAAAACTTGACTCCCTCCCCGACTATCCCTTTGTGGCCCTCATCCTTGAGGCTGCCCCGCCAACAAAGGTCGGCTGCGACAACTGTCTTTGTGGTCGGGTCTCGCTCGCAATCAAAGGTGGCGCGAAAGCTGTCCTTTTGGCCGCAACTCCGATTTCCTCAGGGTATCCGCGCCCCCTTGCGCCCAGCGGCAGATTCAGCTGTCCACCGCCTTATAATGCATCGCTTTTTGCTTCGCTTCCTATTCTGTCTCTGGGGCAAGAAGCTTCCTGGGATATTGTCGCTCGTGCCCTGGATACTCCTTCAAAGCCGACTGTATCCATTTCAACCAACACGGAATACAAAACTCTCGGTGTCGTTAACGTGCTGGCAGAGTCTCGAACCGGCAGCGATGACTCTGTCATTATATTTGGTTCTCACTTGGACTCAGTCCGTGCTGGACCTGGCGTTAACGATGACGGGTGAGGATTTCTTGTAGTTTTATCTTCATTGAAAAGCCACAGATCCGGTGCAATGGCGACTCTAGAACTTGCCCGTGCATTTTCAGCATTTGAAAGCAAAAATGGCAAGAGTGTCCAGGTACGAATTACTGTACGTCATCCACAAACTCTCACACACAACAAACAACCAGAAAGTCCGCTTTGCATGGTGGTCCGCCGAAGAAATCGGTCTCCTGGGCTCAAAATACCACATTAAAACCCTACAATCCACAAACCCGGCGCAACTCGCGAAATACAAGCTCACAATCGACATAGACATGATCGCGTCGCCGAACTACATCCGCGGTATCTGGGACGGCCACAGCATCATTGATCCCCGCATCGCACGCGCTTCCGCACGAATTGCGTCCGTCTTCCAATCCCATTTCACCCGTAAAGGACTCCCTACATCCCTCGTCAAATTCAACGGCGGCAGCGACTTCCAGCCATTCATGGATGCCGGTGTGCCTGCAGGCGGTGTGATTACCGGCGAGAATGAAATCAAGACAGCGGAGGAGGCGGCGGTGTTTGGCGGCGTTGCGGGGGTCGTGTTGGATCCAAATTATCATCAGACGGAAGATACTGTTGAAGGATTCGGGGCAGCAGGGCGGGCGATTTTGAAGGAAAATTTAGAGGCGCTTGTGAATGCGCTACAGGTTTTTGCATTGGAAAATAATTTGGACGCGTTTTTGAAGGCGTGATGGGGATGCGGGGTGGTAATTGTGATTAATTGTCTTTAATTTTTTGCAGTTTGGTTTTATTTGAAAATATGTGTATTTTGTACTCTTTGGTTGTTGGCAAATGCAGTCAAGCTTGAATCTCTCACAATCTCGCTGCCGGTTTGGTGATTACTGGTGAGAACGAAATCATAAGGCTTTTGGAGGTTTTTCAATGGTCGTACGGAATCGAATTGCGATGAAGCGGGGACATTGTGGACGGGTTGGAGGAGTGATTTGGAAGGAGCGTTTGTAAGTGTTTGCGAATTCCTTGCAGGTTCTAGCGTTAGAAAGAAATTTATACGCGTTTTTTGAAGGCGTGATGGGTGCATAGTAGCCAAGGCATCATGTTATGACATGCTATTTTTTTTAAACTGTAGTGACAAGTTTTATTTGACATTTGAAAAATCTTCCCAATATATTGGAATTTGTCCAGTTTGAAAATTCTACGCACCCTTTCCTTTTTCCCATTTTGTGTGGACTCTGCTATGAAAAAAAAAAAAAGTTCGAGTTCAATTTATTGGTAATGAGTTTTGTTCATTTGTCCTTGAAGAATAAAAATTTTTTTGTTCAACTAATTGAGTACAGCTTGCACTGGAATCGGTAAAGTGGCACAGAGTCAATTTTGACTATGTCATGGAAGAAACCAGTTGCATCCGCCTGCAAAGCATAGCTTTATGCGGCACTAACAATTTTTTTTCTTCTTTATTTATTCAAACGGCTATAAACAACAAAAACACGTCACTTTATTTTGGCAATGGTAGCAAAAAGAAAAAAAAAGTGGGGTGTGATGGTAGATTTAGCGGGTAGTCAAATTCTTTGCCAGTCGAAAACTAATTACATCCAAAAAGTAGCGGATACTCAACCGCGAATAAATTTCTTCCCACAAGTTATTCTTGTCAACAGCAACACCACCAAGCACAGCACTGTTCTCCTGCGCTCGTCTCACAAGATACGGAATAGTCACATCCACGGGCCCATACGGCACACACTTGTACCCCTTCAGCCCATTTGCAGCAACAGCATACGTAGTTCCATCCTGCATACCCATCAACTGTCCAAATCCGACGCAATCACTCTCCGGATCCAACCCCAACTCGCGAATTTTTTTATCGGCATGCAAAACAGACTCAAAGTTATGACTTGCAACAAAAAACTGAATCGGCAGCGGATCTGTTGGTTTTGGGTCTGGAGTGATTTCCTTGATAGCCGACAGACAAACATCGATACCCGCGTTGTACGAGGCATGCGTGTGTTCGAGAGACGCGCATATGGGATTTTCGTAATTCATTTTGTTGGCACGGTCCGTTTCAGAAACAATATATGCTCCACGCACGATTTTTACGCCAATGTTGTAGTTTTCACGCCGCGCACGTTCGAGTTCGATTTTGACTCGTCCGAGCGCGTCTTTGAGGTACATTTGGTATGTGTTGAAGATTACTGGTCGGCCGCCGTTTATCCCGCCAGTAACATCTCCGCGGACTCCATTGTATTTTTTAGTTAGGTACAATGCAATTTCGTCGATTGCTGGTTGCACATATCTGCAGGAATGACAAAAATGAGTAAAATAAGTAAAATTAAGTAGCAAAAAAAATACAGACGTCCATTCGGCATCAATAATAACTTTGACATTCAAGTTCTTCGAATGTGAAACTACATCTTCAAGTATAGGCACAACAGCATCAAACACTTTAAAATCTTCCTCAGTCGCAAGTTTCAATCCAGTGTCAATATCGGCTTTCTGATCAACCAGTAGAGTCGTTCGTGCCTCCTAAAAAATGAATATTAATACCAAATTATTATTTTTAAATTGGTCAAAAAAAAAAATTAAAATTACAATTGAAATACCTTATTAGCAATAGTAAACATGTTCGAAACGTCAATATAATCAACAAATCCATTCCGATCAGAATTAATTTGTTCAAAAAGTGTATCCTTATCCTTTTGCTGTTGCAAAACAGGAAACTCCGCTCCAAGAGCATCAAAAAATCGATCCTTCGACACTTTTCCATCAGAAGCAGCAGCAGTAGCACGATCAAACGCAGATTTTACGGCCCGCAACGTATTCGTCCAACGCACAAGAACATTCGGAGGAATGAACGGCGAAATTTTGACAGCAATAAAATTTTGAGGGTGTTGCGCAGCGATTGTGGCGGATTCTTTCATTCCCATTGCGGTGCGCTGTGCTTCGGTGATAATTTGGTCGAGTGTGGGTGTTTGCGTGGAAATTTCCGCTTCAACTTTTTTTATTAATATTTTTAATAATGTAAGAAAAAATTTTATATTGCATTAAAACAAAGCTTTCTCTCACCTGCATAGTAGAGAATAACACCGATCCCGCGCTTCCGATAGTTAATCATAGTTTTATGAACTTCATCCGCAGTTTCCCCGCCTAAAAATATATATATATATATATATATAACCCGCGTCAGTAAATCAACACAGTACAAAACACAGGTAAAAACACTAACCACAAAAATGCTTGAAAAACGTCTTCTTGACAATAAACCGACTTGCCTGTCTTAATCCCGGCACACGTTCCGCAGTTTCAAGAACCCACGGACCCCACTGAACAAACGCTGGAATCCCACACAATTTAAACACGGCGAATGAGTTTGCAACAGTGCCGATTGTTTGGTCGCTATATGGTCGGACGACGGACGCGGACCATTTGTTCTGAGGAGTAGAAAGAGGAGTAGGATGGGCTGTTTTGTTGATGAAACTGCTTGCTGTGGATGGTGCTGTTCTGGTTGCGTTGTTGCGGTATTGATTGTGGCGTGTTACGCAACCAACCAGGCGCCACCCCATTGCTAACTTTTTAAGGAAATTTTTTCTATTCAAAGTGGGGTTCAGCGTTCCGATCCGTTTCCGTGACCATACAACAAAGACAATAAGTAGAAACAAAAAACCATAATATAGTGGAGATTCATCCGACATCACCCCCTTTCACTCCTCTGTCTGAAATGCTTCTTTTTTCTTTCTCTCTCTCTTTTAACCAAAGTGAAACGAATGACCTCCATGGCTGTGCCCGCCATAAGAGTTTCCAAAACCAGCTCCATTTCCACCACGCCGTTGCTGCCCACCACCGAATCCGCTGCCACCTTGTGCACCCATAAACATCCGTAGGATATCTTCTTGATCCATCCCGCCGCCAAATCCGCCAAACGGATTTCCCATTCCGCCACTGCCAGCGCTTGCAGACGATCCGTCAATATCCATTCCGGAATCAAACATTTGCTTTTTTTGCGGGTCCGAGAGAACGCTGTATGCTTCGCTAACCTCTTTGAATTTCGTGTCGCACGAAGCTCGCTCTTCTTCGGGGAGTGATGCTTGTTTGTCGGGCTTTTTTTTTAATAATAGAATTAGAATTAAAAAAATTTATAATCCGTCAATTTTTCGCTTTGGATGTTATTTTTTTTTCGATTCGCTTTTCTTCGTTCTACTTAATGAATGAACAGACATACGTGATACAAAAGCGCCAACTTTCGATAAGCTTTCTTGATAGCACCGTCATCAGCACTTCGATCTACACCTAAGATTTTATAATAATCTTTCCGTTTCGCCGCCTTCTCCGCCTGTTTTGCCCTTGCAAGCGCATTCGTAATTTCGCGGTCATTCGGCTTAATCTCGGCCGCAACGGTATAGTCTCGCACAGCATCTTCATAGCTCTCTTGCTTGAGGTAGCTGTCTGCTCGACGCAGATGCAACTTCAAAAACAGTGATGAATGCGTGGATGATGCAAGGTCGCTGTTTGAAGGATCTGCATTAGAACTGTTGTTGAGATTTGATGGGAACGAGAGACGTGTCAAAAGATCAATAGCGGCTTTGCAATCGTTGATGCAGGCAGTGTGTCTTCCGATTTTGCTGAAGACCATTGCACGATTGCTGAGAACTTTGACGCGAACAACGCCGCCAACTGTGTCGTCTTGAAGCCAGGCGTTATATTTGGATTCGGCGAGTTCCCAGTTTGCTGCGCCGTATGCTTCGTTGCCTTCCTTTTTTGCAGCTTCCAGAGATTTGATTTTTTTGAGAAACACGCGTGCACGTTTATTGTCAGGGTCATATGTCAACGCATTTGCAAGAACCTTAAATAAAAATTTTCAGCGACTAATTCTTGGTTGACAGTAGTTTAAGAATCGAATTCCAACCCGAATTACTCATCCATGTATTTGCTCGATCTTTTTCATTTTTCTTGTTCGCTTTCCTCTTTCATTTCGCTCGTTTAATCATTAACTTCACCTTGACAACATGGTCGAGCGAATGCGAATCATTCAAATACAAGACAACGGCGCGAAGGGCAAGGGCTTCTGAATTGGTAGGGTCGTAGCTTAGAATTTGGTTTGCAATTGATTTGGAGGCTTCAGGCAAGTCCACTAGCTGAATCAGAATATCGGCTCTAAGCACAAGCCATTTGTGTGCTATGTTTCCGAGGTCGGCGAGGACAAGTTTGGATGAGGAGGACGGAGACGGTTTCAGGGACGCATTCTGCGGATCAGCGAGGGAGATTGCGGATTCGACATTCGCGAGAGCTTTGAGGAGGAGCCGATCACGGTCGGCGGTCTGTTGTTGTGTCTGCGCCTGGTCCAGGGCTGTCTTGGCGTCCTTGAGAAGAAGGGCAATTTTTGTAATCTGAGAGAGAAGGCGCGATTAAGTCTGAATTTGTGAAGGGTTTGTTGCAGTAAGAACTCACCTCGTTGGCCAGGGCCTTTGTGGCAGAGTCGTGCGAGGCGTCAGCAAGGAGTGCCAAAGCCGCATCCGTGTCAGCCTGGAAAACGAGAGCCTTTGCGGCACGTACGCGCACTTTTGTCTGCGAACCATCAATTGCCAGTGCAGCTTGGCAGTCGCGCAGGGCCGTCGCATGTTTGCGCTGCATCGTCAGAGCCGCCGACCGATTCGCCAGATACGTGGATGACAACGGTACAATCTCTGTTTACTGAGAGTTACGAACAAAACAGTACAATGATAAAACGTGTAATACTGTACAACACAATACTACTCACCTATCGCCTTGCTGTACAGCTCCACTGCGCCCGTATAGTTGCCTGTCTTGTACTGCGCATTCGCTTGCACCTTGTACTCCTCAGCTCGCTTGGCCTTTTCTTCCGCCGTATCTTCAACCTCTGCAATCTCCTCAGCTACCACCTGCTCTTGCTGCTCGTTGCCGTCATCTTTGTCAATTTCATCCCCATCCACTTGCATTGCGTTCGTTTCGTCTCTCTCGCTGTCCTCACTCAGCATCAACAAACTTTTTTTTTTTTTTTGTTCTTCCATCTTCTCTCCATGTTTCAACCTGAATTCAAACAATCTCTATGTTTCATTTTCTTAATTTTTTATTATTGTTTTGCTAATAATTATACATGAAAAAAAGAAATGGAAAGGCAATTTTTCACCGATAATAACTTGTTTTGAGTCGTTTACGAATCCATTGTCAACTTGAAATGTAATCCTCCCCCATTTTCCAAAGCAAAACCACGTTAAAAAAGGTTATACAGCATGCAATAAGCACTGCAACCACCTGCGTCCAATAGGAGTTGCGGTAGTCAATCACAACAATCGACGACTCCCCATCCTCCACTTCCGCTTCTCCTACCTCAAACTGTATTTTCATTGCATTTCGCTGCCTTCCTGCCCCTACATCTGCACCTCCGCCACCTGTAATCCACACTAACGGCCAGATTGCAAAAGGCAGCTGGAAGCTCAACACCACCTGACTGCCAATAATCAAGGCCCCCATCCCCGCCTCTCCGCTCCAAACTGCTGCAATCATTGCCGGCACAATCGCCAGCATTCGCGTTCCCAGCCGCTGTCCCACCGCCGAAAATACTACCCGGTCCCCGAGAAATCCTATTTCGAGAAACAAAAAGTTTAAGCGAAGCAATAGTTTCGAGCATATCGAGTGATTGAGAGTAATGAAGATCCAGAAAGGAAGAAAAAAGTTAATAGAATGATTATAACACTGCAATGTCTTTCACCTTCAGTGACTATCTGTCCCGCCATCGTCGCTGTAATAGTACTGCTCTGCCCTGCACAAAACAATGCAATCGCAAACAACGTAGCGGGCACGAATCCCAGTTGCGCGTTAAGCAAGTGGTATGCGTCGACAAGGTCCGCAACCTCTTTAGGATTCTCAGGATCATGGAATGACGCGCCGGCCACAATCAGTATCGACGCGTTTATCAATACTGCAATCGTGAGTGCTACGACGCTGTCAATGTTTGAGTAGAATAAAGACTTTGGAATAAGACTCTTGCGAACATACGGCTGCGGCAGGTTTGGAATCAATTCAGTAGCAGACGCAGAATCGGCAACAACAGCAGCAAGCCCGGAAGAAACAGCAGTAATCTCACCAAGAACAGTCGACGAAACATGTGCGCGATGTTGAACAAGCGAAGAATGAAGATACAAATTATGCGGCATTATCGTAGCCCCAATAATTGCCATAGCAATATAAAGCTGTCCCTCGGTCCGAAAAACTCCCGTCGACGGAATAAACCCCCATGCAACCTGCCCCCATGCAGGCCCACTAACGGCAAGCAAGTATAAAAAGCAGCACGCAACAACGCCAATCAATGTCATCACGGCTGCCTCGTACATCTTTACGTAGCGTGCACCGTACATGTACAGCACGACCAGCACATCGAGCGAAGTGACGGCAACGCCCCACACTAGTGGCAAGCCAAACAGCATGTTGAGCGCGATGGCCGTGCCAATAACTTCTGCGAGATCACAGGCGATGATTGCAAGTTCGCAGATTATGAACAAGAATATGTTGAATGCGGGACTGAAATGAACTCGGCATGCGGCGGCGAGATCGAGACCGGTGACGGTACCTAGTTTGATGCAGAGGTATTGGAGAAGGACGGCCATTATGTTTGCAATCAAGATTATATATAGCAACGAATACGAAAACTGCGAGCCAGCTGATGTATGCATTTTATTCAGTTAAGAAAGAACAGGAATAAAAAGAAAGCTGACCTGCAAGGTCCGTCGCCCAGTTCCCAGGATCAAGATATCCAACGCCAACCTTGACCACAAAAACAAAATACAACAAGTATAAGAACCAAACACCCAACAAAACCGACAATAGTTGATAACAAAGAGGAAAAAACATACCATGAATCCGGGACCGACGAAACGCAGAAAATCCGACAAACTAAATCGAAACGGATGTTTAGATTCCTCTTCAGCGGCCGTACTGGTAGCGCTTAGCTGCGACGGGCTTCGTGGTCCTTGCTGAAGCAATGGTGATAATAACGGTGTTGTTTCAGAGTTGCGATAGGCGGTTGACATTTTGACGCTTTTTCCAATCGAAAAAAAACTTAAGGATGAGGTTGCTGTCGTTGATAGTGTTTAGCTGAACGGACTTTCTCTTTTACAAATTTTTTGCTTCTGGTCGGGGAATGAAGAGCCAATGAAAAGATTGGAAGTTCTGAATAATTACCTATTCGTTCTCTCGGTTCCGAAATATTTTTTCTCATTTCTGATTTTCATGACAGTTTCCCACCAAAAAAAAAATTTATTGTAATTATTTTATTGAGATTTCTTATCAATCAGCAAACTTGAAATATCAACAGCCAACGGCTGAGGAACAAGTTCACCATCTTCATCAATCCACGCGCCAAAACTTTTCGTGACTGAGTTTTTGAACTCTTTCTTCTTGACCCCGCCAGACAGACGAACTGAGACTGTATATTCGGCTGCTGATTTGTTACATTTCGCGGAAACAACCACTTTTTGATCTGGATCCTGTTTTAAGTACCGCAGTTAAAAAATTAAAATAAAAAAATCAATATTACTAAACAATTCGAAGCGCATCTTTTTTAGATCCCACGAAAATTATGTCTTTTTCGATAAAATACGTCTGGATCAGCATTGCACCGTTTAGTGTGAAATATCTAAAATTATAAAT
>JADGJH010000826.1:0-14052 GCA_027596945.1 Physocladia obscura
TTGTATTTATTTAAAAAAATATATTTTAAAAATCTTAAAAAATTGTTAAAATTATTTTATTTTTCCTCATCCTAAATACCTGCAAAATCCTATCAGAATGTAGGTTCATATGTCTTCAGATCAGCTGGCTACAATTTTTCTACTTCATTTTCCCCAGACTTCCCCACCCTAGCTGCCTCCCCACTCTTTCTTCTCAACTTAGTGTCAATTTTTTTTATCTTTCATTGAGTTTGTGCTTGGCTCTCAAATTTGCACTTAAAGTGAGTGATACCATATCAGTAACTGTTGAACCACTGCACAAAGAGTTCCTTAGATTTTAACAAATTCTACGTAACACTGCATCACTTGGTTGTATTTTCTCCTTTAGTTCAATCTAATTTAACAATGGCCTACTTTGCTTTGTCAGTCAATTGCAGTTACTTTTGTAAGTTTATTATTATTATAATCTTTGGAAAAAACAAAAAATACTGACTACTTAGCAACTGCAACTCAGCACTTGCTTGTCTTTGCAAATCCCAGTTGGTCAAATTTAACAGCAGCATATTTATTTTTCGAAGATTCTCAGTCATTTTAATACATACTTTGGTTAAAAGTCAAAGTTGTAATTTTTTATTAGTTGCCACACTTTCCATTAACTAACAGAGAAGGGCACTGTGATGGAGGCCAAAAGGCATAATGCTTCAAACAATTCCAATAAGCTCAATCCAAATGCTTATAATTTCTTCCACAGAACTAGTCTGATGCAAAGATGATTGAATAAATTTCAGATTGATTGCGTCTTGAAAAGCTGTAAAAAACTTGGTTAGCAATGATGCTGTCCGTGGAGTACATTTCATGACTATATCTCCAGCTTTGATTGTGCTTGTTTGATGCTGTATTTTATTTTGCCAATGTCCAAAGTTTAAAAAAAAAATAATTAAAAAAAGTAATAATAAAAATATTAAAGTATCAATAAAACAGCAGGAAATTACTTCAGCAATTACAAGCCCTCCAGAAAAAATAACTGCCATTTTGCTGATCAAGTTCATGTCCCAGGCTACAATTCGTGGTGGTGCATTTGTAATTCTTGCATTTGATTTTGTTATATTGTACGTAGCATACCAGGATCCTGCAGCAAGCTCTGAAATTGAGGATTTTGAATGGACTGAAACTTTTTCCATTGTATTGAAGAGATATAATGATGGAGATTTGGTTCCATCATCTATGTCACTTGCACATGCAACAAACGATGGATAAATTCCAACAGCCAGAGTAGCCAATACCAAATGTTGATTTTTGCCATTTGCAGAAAACCGACCAAGTGAATGAGTCATTAAAGGTTTAGGATATCTGTGCAAACGGTGTTTATTTTGTTTATTTTGTTTGATTTTATGTTTTTGTTAAATGATTTGATAGGTTTCCTTTCAAACCTTGACTGTCCTATCTCTGTTGAAGCCACTAATTCTGCAAAAATCAGTGTTCTCAATAATTGAGACCGAGTCTCCTCAATCATCATCAAATTTGCGAAATTCAACCCATTTTTCGCTGCATAATTGCGGCCAGCACTCCAACCATTACCATCCTGTCCAGCTGTTTTCAAAATATATTCTCTCCATGAATCAAATGCACGTGAAATTGCAAGTAAATCAGATTCACCTAGAATAATAATTTGATTATAATATATTTAAAAAACTTTGAAAAAAAGAAATAAGTTACCTGAAAAATATTGCTTGGCTGGATTAACAAAACTACTTACATCAAATTGCATCAAAAACGGGCTTTTTCCCAGACTTAAAGTTGCAGCAATAGTTAAAACAGGGTCCAAGCATTTGAATATACATGCAAACAACAACATTTTTCCAAGTCGTACGTCAACAGGTAAAACAGAAAGTTTGCGCCCAAGTTCAGTTAAATTTCCAGTTTCTGAAAGTGCCTGGATTTTCTTCAAGAGGGCAATGGCTTTTTCAACATTCTTGGCAGGCGGTGGATCTATAGCTTCAGATAATAATTGACGCACATCCACAGATTCATTTTCAATTGGTACAGCCGCCAATGCCCGTAAAATAAGCTCTTCAAGTGGCAGCCTTAGCATCTCTGGAGGTCGGTGAGCAGGCTGCGTTAATTTAACATTAATAGTTGCAATAAACAAAGCAGTTTAAACTCACCATAGAATCAAATGCCATTTTTCCAATCAAGTGATAACAAATCCCTGGCTTAACTCTTCCTGCCCTTCCTCTCCGCTGTTTGAAATTAGCCTGTGAAATCCAGACATCACTCAATTTTGTCATATTTCTTTTTTCGTCGTATGAGATTTCCCTAGCTTTACACGTGTCAATAACATAGACCACATCTGGAATTGTAATTCCTGTTTCTGCAATGTTTGTAGATAGCACAACCTTTCGAACTCCATGTGATGCTGGCTTGAACACAGCAGCTTGTTCAGATGCACTGAGGATTGAATGCAGCGGCAAAACCAGCATTTTACTGTTTCCATTTTCCCGAACCGCATCCAGTGAAAGCCTATCATGAAGTTTTCGGATTTCTGCAAGCCCAGGTAGAAATACAAGAATACTTTCAGTATGTGGTTGAATCCCATTTCCTCCAGTAGCAGTAGTTTCAACAATACGTCGTATTAAAAGTTCAACGAGATCAAGATCAATTTTGGTCGAGTTCATTCGCTTCAGCGTTTCGATAGTTTTTCTTGAATATTGGTTTGACAGCCCGTTGGTTAATTGATATGAACCATTTTCGTCATCGCCGTCATCAATGTCGATTTCAAGTGCCACTTTAGAGCTATTTCCTCCTCGTCCACTAACATTTGTGTTTCCGATATTCGCGCGCCAGTAGTTTTCTTTTCGGGCAAATTCAGATTCAGGATCAATATTATATTTGGCAAATTCGACAGCATCTTCGAGAAAAAAAGTCTCGACTGGGTACGTCCTTCCTGGAATAGTCAAAACGGGGCAAATTGAATTGTAGCTGAATGCCAATTCAAAATAATTTGCAAATTTAACCGCATCAGCTGTTGCACTCATCAAGATAATTTTCAAATCTGGTCTGACTGTTATCAAACGGCGAAGGCGCAAAACTAAGAAATCGCTGTCCAAGCCTCGCTCGTGTACCTACACTAACATTCAGAAATCTGGTTCTTTTGTTGTTGTTTTTTTTAAATGTATCACCTCATCAACCACAACATGACTGACACCGGTTAAAAAAGGATTTTTTTCCAGTTGACGTAAGAGAACTCCCGTTGTTTGAAATATCAGCCGCGTGGCTGCGCCGATTTTTGAATCCAATCGAACTGCGTAACCTACCAATGATCCATTGCCAAAACTGGTTGGGTCTCCAATTTCCTCTGAAACACGTGTAGCAATTGATATTGCTGATATTCTGCGTGGCTGCGTACATGCAATATTTGTTTGGTTTCCCTTGCCTGACTCAATTGCATCCTCCAGAATAAATTGTGGAATCTGCGTGCTGAAAACAAAGAAAGCGAAAACATGATAATATGATATAAGAAGAAGCAATAAAAAATGACAAAAAAGAAAGAAAACCAACCTTTTCCCGCTTCCAGTTTCCCCAGAAATAATAATAACTTGATTTACGCTGATGATCTTCAAAATTTCTTCCCGCATAGCCCAAACAGGTAATTGTTTTCGGAACGAAGCGAGAGCAAGATAGGAGGGTTTTAATTTTCGAGTATTGAATTGAGCCAAAAAAGTGTCAGAAAAGTTCCTTGGCAGTGCATTAACATCACTTGATTTGTTTGGCACAAAATTTGCCGTCAGGTTTGCAGCTGGTTTAGCGGGTTTTGGCCTCAATTCAATAGTTTTGATTATGCTTTCCACAAACAAAATTCTGCGTTCTTCTTCATGGCCCGTCACGCACAGCTTTCCCTCTCGTTCCTCTTGAACCATTTCCATCCAAAGATCGCGAAATATAGGCGGCAAAATTCGATAAAAAGGGGCGCGACTTCCAAATAGTCTGAAAAGAGCTATAGTTGCAACGTATTCTTCAGCCGATTTCATCGATTCAGTAAATATATGTGTGGGCGGCTCAAAAACTGCAGGGCCTTGAAGCAAGCCGTCAATTTTTACGCGACTTTTGAATCGAGTCGACGACGAATCCAGCAGCTTAGAAAATTTAACTTTGACAGATGTAGCGGTTTTGACTCTGGGAAGAAGATTCACTTGTTCTTGAAGAATATATTTGGGGGTTATACCAGTCCAAAATTTCGGAATTTCCAAAGATAGAATCTGAATAGATTGGTTTGTTGCAGATGCTGATTGTGGCAGTGTATTTTCGGACCCTTCGTCAAAAAGACCACCAAATCCAATCATGTCTTCGTCATTCTCTGAATTGCTTTCGCTACTATTTAACTCGAATTTCTTCTTTGTCGATTTATTCAATTTTGCTGTGCGAGATTCCAACTGCTTTTCCATTTTTTCATTTGTATTCGCAACTACTATTTCATTACGCGCACGATTTGCCGCAGAAATACTTTTTAAAATCGCTCGATACTCACTATCTGCAGTTGAAATATGGCAATTCACATCTTGAATTAATTTCGCATATTCTACTTCGGCTTTTCGAATATTAAAGCTTCTTATCGACTCAAGAGATTTCTTGCCTGCAGAATATCTTTGAGTAAAATCTTGTTTCAATAATTGAAACCAAAAAAATAAAATAAAATAAAAGAGTAAACAAATCATACTTTTTCAAGGCTGAGAAGATAGTTGAAGGCAGAGAAACGCGATTTTTTCGGAATTCATCAATAATATAAGTCAAATGATCAATTCGGCAACTGAATATCGCATGTAGTAATTCATTTGGTTGGATGTGGTTCTTATTCACTGGTAAATCCAAGTCACTGCTTCCGTCAGAATTTGATTCTTCGTCTCTTTTATTATTCAAACTCAAGATTTGAGATTTGAGATTGTGAGCAATCTCGAGTTTCAAAGGTTCTGTTTGTACTTGCGGTTTTGTCGAAAACTGTGACTTGTTTCCAGGAGCATCTTTTTCTAACCCAACGAATACATTTTTATTTAGAACTAGTGAATTTGTTGCTTCGATTGAATTGATTCTGGCTTGCGCCGGTTGAAGCAATACGATTGTATCTGTGTTTTCCGTAGATTAACAAATGAATAATAAACAGATACAATTTAACCTGGAATATATTCGACTTTATTCGCATATCCCGGAGGGAGAAGTTTTGGGTCTAAATTGATACAAAGCTAAATATCAGGCAAACAAAAAAATTAAAAATAAAAAATAAAATTGAAAAAAAAAGAAGCTATGACAATACCCAGTTTAAGCATTCATTCAATGACAAAGGTACATGAGAAAACGCGAGATTGGATAATGCAGCCTCAATTTGGGTCGTCGAAAATAACAAAGCCTCAAGCGCATAGTAACAACTTAGAACAGAATCCAACAGCGAAGCCGGGGAAGCTTGTTGCTGCTGCTGCTGTTGTTGCAATATTGTAAGTCTGTTGATCATCTGCGAGTGTTTTGCGACAAATGCGGCGATTTTGTTTTCGGAGTTGTATTCAAGAATCAAGGGAAGAATTTGCGGCTGCGACGCGATTCGGTCTTTTGTCGCAGTCCAGATGCGCACATCGGCGGCGACGCGATGGCGCAATAATTGCAGATCGCGGGACTTTTGCGCGTCTTTTCGGCCGTCTTCGGCAATCTCTGCAACTGTTGTTTTGGTGTCGGCGGTGGTGTCGTTTGCTGTGTTTGGTTCCGTCTTTGCCGCAACCGTCACGGTTTCTGCTGCCGCATCCTCGTCGTTTGTTTCTTTCGCCGGTATTGCTTCGCGCTTTGAAGCTGAGGTTGTCGCGAAACCACGTGTCACATTTGCCGCAGCCTTCTTTTTTGGTCCCATCACAAATTTAAAATAAAAAAAATAAAAAAATGAAAACTGACAACTTTATTCAAAAACGGGGAGGAATTCCTTTTCCGAGGATCATGGGGTGACCTCTGTCAGTCGTTCTCCAGACCAAAGACCCACCACCTTCTCTTTCCAAAATCTCCATATCAACCAAATTTCTAAGCACAAGTGGAGTTCCTCCATTCAAATTCGTTTCTGGCAAGAAAAGCGTGATTGTCACGAGAACTTCCTCCTGCTCAATCTTTTTGGAAGGATCAATCAACGTCCCAATGTATCTAATAACAGCTTCCCACTTAGCCTTTTTTGGTGGCCATGCTTTCAACTTGCCATCGGGATGGAAACTGCCACCACCCGCGATGATTTCACGCTTGTAAAGCTCACGCGCAATGACATCAATGTACGGAGTGGCGAAATCCTGAGACAAAGCACGCTCCGTGTAAGGATTCGGCGGGAGAGTTTGGTAAGTCTCGACAATAGTTTGCAATTCTTGAAGTGGAATTTCTGAGATGTTGAGGCTTTCTTCAGACATATTTTCTGTTTAGAATTTTTGTTAATAATTTTTATTCTTGGCCGCGCCAGTGGATAAGTCGACTTGTCCACTGAAAATTTTTTTAAGACCTGAAAAATTTTCCTTTGATGGGATTTGTGCAATCTGAAACACTGCTGACATGATGAGTTCTTCACCTTTACTCTATCCATATCATAAACAAAGCGGACCCAATTGCATCCTGTTAAATTAAAATGAGAGAGTGGGAGTAATAGATATAGATTCCTTGTAAGAAAATTTTGCTGAAAAATTCAATTAGGAAAACATTTGATCGATGTTGCCCTCAGCAACATTTGCATTAAAATAAAACATAAAGTTTCTGCTAATAATAAAAGCATCCGTATCAGTTCCACTCGGATCACAACAGCATTCAACAAAGAAATTCTGGGCGGTGGCGTTTACGGCAGACAATGAACCTTTGATCAACTCTCAAAATTTATTGTAGAATTTAAAACGTGACATTGAATATGGACAAATGTTCACTATTGACTTGAACAGTGGTT
The DNA here is from genome assembly GCA_027596945.1 of Physocladia obscura. Taxonomy (NCBI): domain Eukaryota; kingdom Fungi; phylum Chytridiomycota; class Chytridiomycetes; order Chytridiales; family Chytriomycetaceae; genus Physocladia; species Physocladia obscura. Next base: position 6,923 of record JADGJH010000826.1, read on the forward strand.
TATCTGATAAGCTAACCCAAAAAATTTTTATTTTTTATTGGAGAAACTGTCATCATAGTCTGTTCCGCACAAAGTCTATGTCCAAATCTGCAAGAGAATATGCGTCCAACTCTGGCTCTACGGCAACAATTGTGTCAAGTGAAATCTCCGGAAATGTTAATGCAATCACCAACGAATCAGAAGGCTTTTGAAAGCTCTCAAAGGTCCGCTGGATACACAGCACCAGCTCAGCTAGCTGGAAACCTGGGAAACTGAAAACATTTAAAAACCCCCAGAGACTACGACTATTGTTCTTGCACTCATACAGATATTTTACGTTTGAGACAGTGTCGACTAATTTTTTATAAAGAGGAAAGATTACTGATTAATTGAAGAAAAAAATTCGATACAATGAAAACAGACTTTTTTTTTTTGTCTCTTGTACACATACGAAACAAATTAAACATAAAAGCATAAACTAAAAAAAAAAAACAATCAAATAACACCCCGTTCCTTCAACTCCTCTTCAACCCGTTCCAAATAACTCTCATCCGGGAAGCCATACCTCTGCACCCCGCCCGATATAGAAGTCTTGTGATGTATTGCCCACACAAGCACGTTTTGCTGCCCACTAGTCGCCGACGTCCCAATCCGGAACGTCAGCCTTCGATCCCACGCAATCTGTAGTTTCGACAGAACGTCGCGCCCTTGAGGGTTATCAGGGAGATATGCGACACGGTGGAGAAAATGCGGCGGCGTTGAAATATTGTATGTGATAACAATCGCGTTGTTGCATCCTGGGAATCCCGGAACACCGCCGGGGACTGAGATTATATTTGCTGTCATTGTTCCCGTAGGGCATTCTCCAATAAGCGTGCCCGTTGTTTTGTTGCAGAATGGGCATTTAAGATGCGTATATGGCGTGTTGGACATTGTTGAGAGTATTTTTGTGAGCTGAGTGATGCATGTCTGGCACATTGTGGTGTTTTTACAGCATGAAAGAGGGCGAAAATCAGTTTCAGGATAATCTGACGCGCAAATCTGGCATTCAATTTCTTTTGGTGCTGCTGAAGAAATAGAGGCTGGCGCGACGCTCGCGACAACGACAGGCTGTGAATTTGCACGCAAGAAATTTATAGCTTCGCAGTCCTCATCATCGTCTTCAACAGTAAAGATGTTTGTTCTGCCAAATTGAGTTCCACTTGTTGTCGTTCCAAATTGGAACAGAGGGGCAGTTGAACTTGAATCAGAAGTCAAGTCCACAGTATCACATTCTAGCACTGTATTTGAAGAAGACTTTGTGAGATCAATAAGACAGTTTCCTGTCACTAAAGATTTTGATTTTTTTGGGATTGATTCTCCTTCGCTATCGGACACCACCACGACAACATTATTTTTTGATTGTGTTCCAATGCTGTTTGCATTGCCACGAGTAACGCCGCTGCCACTGTTGCCGCTACTGCTACCGCTACTGCCAAAACCATTATGATTAGTACGTATACGTTTTCGAAACACTGATCTTGGGGTTGCTTTCGGTCGACCGCACGAATAACAGGAGTAAAAATCTTCATCGTTCTTTGTCGAACAGCATACACAAGTCCAATCAGCATTAATACTTGAAGGCTCTTCGTCTTTTTCAGAGATGGCATTCGAATTTAGCAAATCAGACATTCGCAGCAATCTATGCTCACAATCGGCTTTCATGGTGCCAAAAACAGCGGAAGCTAAAAACGGCCAGTGACCACCCGACAGGTTTGGCGTTGTCGACCAAATAAATGGAGGAAGCTGTTGCGTGGCCATGGGGTAGGTAACAGCTGGTCGGGTATACGAAATTGCATAAAGCGGGTAACATTGTGCGGCATTGTAAATGACGTATTCGTTCGCAGTACTTGGCTTGCTTACAATAGAGTCAAAAAAAAGATCGTCTTTGTTGCGTTTTTGGGCCTCCGTTTTTGGAGGTTCGCGAACAGCAGTTTGAACAAGAGTGTGCACTGGAACATGAAGACAATCGCCTGAACAACCAGAGAGTAATTAACATGCACTCTTTTAAACAAAAATTAAATAGACTGGAGAAGAGAGAAATTAAATACCAAGCATGACGCAAAAGACGAGAATAGTACTCTGTCCATCATACCCCATAGACTTTTGAACATCATCGGCGAAATAAATGCCTCGGCCAAGAAGCCCGCCATTTGCGACGCGATTATCGAGACCCTCCGCAAGCACCGAATTAAGCGGAGCGCGTGTGCAATGAAACAAAAGCGCAATATTGTCGGTATACACAGGAATCGGCGACGACAAGGAAGAAGAAGAAGAAGAAGAAGAAGAAGGGCCCGAGATTTTTTTGGCCCGCAATAATCGGCGACGCGCCTCAAACTGGTCAACTAGCGAGGGATTCACGACGCGCGTGATGTACGGGGAACACATGGCAAAATGCGGACCGACCAGTCGCATCACGGCCGCGTGTTCCGCGCTGTTCGGCGACACGGGCGTGCGCGTGTACGGCTGCGTCTGCGACTTCGCCACCGCCACTGCCGCCGTGTAGTTTGGCGCTTCATCTGCATCCGCGCGCGCGAGAGATGTCATATTAGATTGATGTTCAATAGTATTGCGTTAAAAGTTTGTTGAGCACAGAGTATTCACCTGCGCACGTTCCAGCGCTAACCATCACCGCCGCACCGGGAAGGGCACCGGCGAACGGACTCGCCATCCCGCCGGCTGTGGCTCCTGGAAATCCGCCGGCCCCAGTAATGCGAGCAAACTGTGTGGCGTAACCAGCATATGCTCCCTGATATCCATATCCTAACATAGTAGTAGTGACGCCACCTGTCCCAGCATATCCAGCCTGCAGTCCCGTATTCATCATGGCAGGACCTGATCCAAACAAATTCATCGATGCTTGCTGCTGGGTGGCCTGTATTTGGGCTGTAGACATGGCTGGCGGAACTGGCCCCTTTCGTCGCGGTGCCATGATGATCTTTGCCGCTTGAACCCAGCCCTAAAAAATAATTGTTTGCTTTTAAAAACACAAACTATGCAGTTTTATTTTATTTTTCGTAGTACACTTATCACTTCTTATCGTCTCTAAGACCATCCGCAGAGAAATCTACAGTGCGAACCGACCCCAGAAGACTCTAACCGCAACAATGGCCTACAGAATTCGGCAAAATAAAGAAGACGCACATGACAAGTGCAAAAGCTGCACCAATTATCGCAAACCCATACGGTCCAAAGCTAGAGCAGTTATTTCTTCCAAACGCCGCCGGAAGAAGGCTTGTTTTTCTTTCGTGAGTGTCATTAAAGACCCTTTTCCGCATGCAACGTGAGTTCTCGAAAGCGCAAAAAATAAAAACAAACAAACGAAACGAACCTATATTAACTTCGGTGTTCTAAACCTCTTCAGAAACCTGTGCTGAATTCACACTTATTTGCAGCGAGCGAGGACACGCGCTACAAAAAAAAAAAACCAAGCATAAAATCGAAGACGGTGAATTGTGCCTTGTTTTTTGGTAGGACTCGCGCGGCAAAGAGGGTGACGAAAAGAATCATGGTTGCACACTGCTTCCAACTTGAATCAAAGATACGCACTATAGAGCGCCACTGAAAGGTTTGCCGCGGTTCCAGTAAAGGCAATTATGATTAACAAAAAAAAAATTAATTTGATTAAAATCTCTTGGCATACGTAGCTTCAACGTCGCCATGTGTAAAATTTTCCTGTGAACAAAACCAGAAATGAATTCCAAAACAGTGATGATCTTAAAAAAAAAAAATTTTTTTACAGCAGTAAAAAATAACCAATATTTTAAAAAAAAAAATTGAATTGCAAAAAAAAGAAAAAAATATTTCAAAAAGCTCAGATATTTAATTTCGCAATGATTTGCTTTAATTTGGGCAAATCTGTTGCCAAGAATGGGTATTTTTTGGGTTTAACCCTAACTCTTAAATTTTTCGCTTTGGCTTTGGGAACCAGACCATGCAAAAAAAAAAAGAACTCCGTCATAGAAAACTTTTTATTAAAACAAGAAAAAAAAAGAAAAAAAAAGGAAAAGACAATTAAAAGAAAACTACAAACAAAAGAGGTTCATCATCAAAAAACAAATGCATAAATAATGAAGGCAAAAAAGAAAAAAAATTAAATGTAAAAAAAAAAAATTTGAACACGGATCAAAACTTTGACCCAAAAAACTCGTCGTCTTCCGAAAAAGAATCCTTCGAAATAATAGGCCGACTGGCGAGCCGTCGAAGTCTCCTGGTTCCGAAATTAAAACTAATCTGACGATGATGTTGATCTGCATCTTCTGCATCATCATACCCTTTACTTTTTCCGTGCGTTCCAGATCCTTTACCCACGTATTCTGTTTTGTTGGTTTGTTGTTGCTCTTGTTCTTGCTCTGATGCTGGGACTGTTGATGCAATGGAAAAGGCGGATATCATGTTCGCTTCCATACTGGCTGCTTGTCGTTTGCCCACACCTTTTATTATTTTTAAGTTCATTAATGATGGTTTTCATTTAGTTATTGTTCTTTTCCTGGTTTCTCACTACGCTACTCATATATTTATTAATTTACTTTGCTCTCAGTTACACACCTTTAGGAGTTGGAGTTACCGACACCAACGAACTCGGCGTTCCAGGAAGCGACAAAGAATTGAACGCAATTTGGGTCGTGGGCGTTGAGCAAGTCACGGTGGAGGCCGACAAAGTTGGAGAAGCCATGGCAGGAGTTGATTTCGCAGGTGGACTACTGCAATTATTAATTACATAGTTAGTTTTGTTTTTCTTGGTGTTTTTTTTTTTTGTTTGGTTGATAGACACCCGATCGTCAAATTTTTTCCTTTTTTTCATGTTCATTAAACTCGCTCTTTTCTTACACGTTTCGCTTGCACGCTTCACTCGCACTTACATTATACTGGACAAAACAGCCGCTTCAGCCAAAACAGTAGCCCGACCAGCGGCAAAAGTTGCAGTCTGAAGAGAAGAAGAGTCATACGAAAAAGAAACAGCATGACGGCGAGCGATATCGGCGGCACGACGAGCAATTTCAACGGCTTCCAGTTGTCGATCGAGTTCATCCTTTTCCTCTCGAGTCAAGACAGGTTGAATATTTGCAGTGGGTTCATCAATAACAGTAGGAGTAAGATCAGCAGTGGGGGTAGTGGTAGTAGTAGTAGTAGTATTGTTTTCTGATGGCGATGCGAGAGTACTATACAGTTTTGTTAGTCGTGTTGTTGATTCAATGGAATGTGCTGTTGTTTTTGCTTTCTGCTTGGTATAAAAAAAAAAATTTCGCAATCGCTCAATTTTTAAAGGATTGATACTCACTCAATAATTAATTTAGAAGGGGGAATCTTTACAGAGGCGGGGGAGAAAGGCATGCTCTTTACACGACGGACATTCGAGAGCGTCTTGATGTCCTTGGCGGGACTACTCGATTCAACCGCGAGTTTTTCCAGGTTAAAGTCCTTGCGGACGATGATAATTTCAGATTCGAGAAGCTTGACGCGTTTCCTGGATTCGAGGAGGGCAGACTCAGCAGCAGCGAGACGGCGCTGCAGGTCGCGCGACTCCCGGTCCCTCCCCTCGTGGTCCTTGCGCAGCTTGGCAGCATCGACTTGAGCGCGACGCACCTGCTTGACGACGGCCTTTTTTTCCTGGCGCGTTTGCTCGAGGGCGGCTTTGGTCTCGGCGACTTTGGCGGCGGCGTCGCGCACGGAGGACAGCAGCGCATGCAGCGCGTCGACGGGGTTCTGCGGGGCGAGGCGGACGACGGGCAGCCCGGCGGCGGCGAGCGTCTTGTTTGTTGCGGCCACGTCGACCAGCAGCGACGTGTGTGCGAGCGCCGCGTCCAGCTGCGTCAGCGCCCGCGTGGCGGCGGCCGTCGCCCCGCCGTCGCCCACCAGCGCAGCCGCCGTGTCGCGCGCCTCCTGCGCCTCCTGCGCCTGTGCCTCGCGCAAGCTGAGCGACGTGACGCCGGGGACGCCGCCCGTCTTGGGCCGCAGCCGGCGGCGCGAACCAACAGTGTCGGAATCCGAGCCGGACCCACGCCCATTACTAATCCGCGACCCCGACGCCGACGCCGACGCCGACGCCGAGTCGCTGTCCGAGGCTGAGTTTGCGTCCGACGAATCCGCATCCTCCTCCGTCCCCGTCCCGTCCAACACGTACGCACTGACCGTGAACCCTTTTGATTTCCAATTCATGCCCCGCCCCAGTGTGGTGGCGCTGTCGTCCGCAGTGTCTGCCCCATCGGCCATGTCCAGCACGGCTTCTGTCCCGCCCGCATCTCCTCTTTCGCCTTCCGCAAAAGTATATCCGTTCATTTTCAAAGTTAATAGGCCAGTGTTTGTGAGTCGTCAAGTCTGCGCGTCCAAAGCAAAATCAGTTTTTTCAATTGCAAAATTTAACCCTAACCGATAACTGCTGAAGGATAACAACTCCCTTCCAAACGAATGCAACTCAGGCATCAGAAAAATAAAGCTGCATCATCATATTTGCATAGCATAGTACAGACAGCACGATTGCATTCTTTCCCGTAACTGATTGTTTTTGTAGACGATAAGTTCTGTTTCTGTTGCTACTTTTTTGTTTTTGTCAAGACAAAGCTGAGTGAAGGAATTCTTTCAAAAATTTCTTTCATGGCTGATAAGCTCTGGAAGAATTTCTAAAAATAATACTTTTAAGCTATGTATATTTTCGCGCAAATTTTCAACTTGAAAATGACACTGTTTCAACAATCTCTTGTCTATGCTCTTCGGAGAAGTCCGTTATTGTCACAGATGTGGGATGCGGTGCCGGTTCTCCCGAAATTTCGTCCTGAATTTCGCCAATGTCCTTCAAATTCCAAAACGGATTGCTGAAAAAATCTCTCAACGTCCAGTATTTCAAGTGTTCGGGTTTTATAATTCGCTCTTTGCCATGATCCAAGGTCGAAACTAACTGTGCCAGTGTGTTTCGGTTTTTTGTTTTATCTGAGTCAAATTGCATAATTTCTTGGTCAAGGCTGGATGTAAATTCAGACTTTGACTTGGCCAATTCGTTTCCAGGCTTTCGGAGAATGAAAATGAGATAATTTTCACAAGGCTCTCCGGGAATTAGAATTTTGTGGCCAATTTTCTTTTTAATTTGCTCTCGTCTGGTTTGGGTTAAATGAGAG
>JADGJH010000827.1:0-14012 GCA_027596945.1 Physocladia obscura
CCATGCCCTTGTGCAAGATGATCCAGGTGAGTGATTGGAGTTTTCTTTTATTAATGTTCTTTTTGTTTTTATTCTCAGAGGTACAGGTTTCAAAACACAGATTTTGGGAACTGTGGATGTGGTCTGTTGGTGACAAATCTGGGTGTGCACCTAGCGGCTGTCATTTTTTGTTTGTCTGTGTTTTTTATTTTTATAACAATAAAATTTGTTTAAAATAAAAACAAAGAGGAAAAACAGCAGGTGCAGCTGGCTCCATCTCCTGATGGATCTCTGCATGCTGTGCGCATCAGTGCGGCTGCCAGCAGCCAAGCACTGATGCGTCGCAGCTGTTTTATTTTCTTTTTGATCAGTTTTTTATAATAATTTTATATTTTTATTTTAAATAAATACAGACAACAACCAAAGTGGCTCTGTTGTCTGACAGGTGTCTGCATGCTGCGCACATCAATGTGAATCCTCATGGGTAACGTCAACATTGTGCAGCTGTTTTTGTTTTGTTTTGTTTTGTTTTAAATAATAAATCTCAATTGATTAGATTTTTATTTAAGAAAAACAATGACAAAACTCACCAAGAACAGCTGAGCTTATGCTTGGCACATTTCCTGTGCAGCACGCATCAGTGCCGCCTCCTGTGGATGGTGCGTTGATGTTGCGCTGCCTGTTTTGACTTGTTGCAGTACATTTTTGCTTGCAACAGTTTGTTTTTGTCGTTTGGAAAAATTTACTGGGCAAATTTTTTTAACAAAAAATAATAAAAATAATAAAATTTATTTATTTATTTATATTTATTTAATTTGGACCAAAATAATAATAATAAAATAACTTTTATTTATTTATTACTTTCTCTTTTCATTACTTGTTTTATTCCATTAACTCTCACCACAGAGTCACCAGAACTTCAACAAGATCTGTTTAACTTTAGCCGCATTGACCTAATCTTTGAATTGATTGTCTGTGAGTCAATGGTGTCAAGCTCCAGGGCCATTTTTTTGACAAAAGAGCCTGTAATCTTGTTGTTTGGTTTGTCATACTTTTTCATGACTTTGTGTAGTAGTGTGTCATGTTCAGGAGTCCATTCAACAGCAGTGCCTTTTGCTTTACTCATTTTTGAAAAAAAGAAATGAAAAAAAATTTTAGAAAATTTTTATACCTGCAATTTTTTTTAAAATCAGGGTTGCATTTTTCATTTTTGATTTGATCAGATTTGATTGATTGGAAATAGCCGGGTTGATATTTTTGATATTTTGTGATATCTGTTCATATATCAACCTTTTTGTTAAAAAAATACAAATGACAATTGCCAACAATCTACAAATTTCCAGTGACTTTTGGTTATGACAATCCATTAATTTATGTGTTTCAAACTTTTTAGTTATTTTCAATTCTTATGCTTAGTTTAATATCATAGTTGAAGTCAATTCTAGAAGATCACAACATTTTCATAACTGTTTGTACACTGGATCTAATCATTTGAACAATATCAATTATATCTTGACGTAAAATGTCTTTTTTATGCTCAATGTCTTTAATTTTCCAATCTGGATCGAGAGAAAATCGAAATGGTTTGTCATTAATAATTTTTTCTGTAATGGAGTTCCAAGACTTGTTAGAATTCTCTTTTTTTACCCAAGGGTACAAATAATCATAAATGAGTTTCAATTGATGTGGTTCAATATGCAATGTTTTTATGTAGCCATCATGTGTTGCAAACCAAGTTTGAGTTTGAGTGCAGTTAGTAGAAATACACTTTTAATATTGGGAATTTGTATCCTCGGTATCTGAATCAAAATATTGAGAATCTGTATCTTCAGAATTCGACTCCCGATATTCTGAATTTGAATTTGAAGCTAAATCTGAATCTGAATATTCGGAATCTGATTCCGAATATTGTGAGCCAGATTCAGCATTTGATTCAGATTCAGAATCAGTTGGCTCTGTCTGTGAATCATCTACGTTAAAATTCAAAGTATCTTCTGTTACATTTCCAAAACAAATATCTTGGTTTACCATTTTTGGACTAATTTTTTTATACTAAAAGAGAAATTTTATCTCTTTATATTGGAATCAAAAAAATTGACAAATTTACGTCGCGTGACTTGTGTACTTTTGTTGACAAAGTATCGATACTTTGAAACTTAAAATTTTTTTGATAAACAGATTTTCTCCTTTACTGGGCAGTAAACTGTTTTATTGATAAAGAAAAAAAAAAAATTTGTAGAAAAAAAATTGTTACAAGTTTATCGACAATTCTTTTAACTATAAATCAAAAAAAAACAAAAAGAAATTAAAACTCAAAATAGTCCAAAAAAATAGAAAAACTATACCACAAAATCAAACCACAAGCCATTTGTCACAGTCTAAAAAAACTGCAGGTATGGAAATTCAACATTTTTAAAAAAACGTGAATACCAGATTATTTTTGGCATATTCAGAGATTCTATGCCCTGAATGACAATCAATCGTCCACTAAACAACTACGGGAGTTACGCAAAAGTTACAAAGATCTCCGTCGCCAATATACGAATCGTTGTGCATCTATCAAGGTACTCTGCTGCGCCTTGCAATTGGCCCTTGGGCCAAATAGACCGATGCTTTAACCAATTTTGCAAGGTCAAACTATGTCGCAACAGATTCAACAATTGCGCCAGCAGCTAACTGCGATGAGATTGCGCTGAGAAAACATCGAGTCTTTAAAATGTGGGATATGTTATAATGAGTACACGAATATTGATGCCAAGAATCCGGTGGCGTTGTCTTGTGGGCACCACTTTTGTGCTGAATGTCTTATTAAGCGCTATGATTTTGGAAATCATGATTGCTCGTATTGCCAAGCCGGGGAGATCACAGACTTCACTCTGATATTTGTTTGATGTAAAATAAACAAATACAACAATCTAAATCAGAATTCAATCTTCATTCCATCTTCAACTTAGTGCGTCTGTGGAATACACCAAGAGATCTGTTTCATCTCAAAAATCAAGTAATCCCAATTTGTAAAATACACTTAAAGTCAGGTCCCTTTAAACAGGCAGTAATGCCATCAAATCCAACACATTTACAATTCATGTACTGGTGTATTGGAAAACAGAGGACATTTTGGCTGAGCCTGTGAAACCCCTTTCTATTTTCCACACCAAAGTATGCTTTGCTTCAAGAAATGGTGAATATTTGAAAGGAGTGAAATATATGACATAAAACTCAAAAAAGACTCACAACTTACAAACTTGAAAAGAATGGCAAAGAAATTTCAGGTGTTTTTAACATTACAGACCTCCTTTTATCTGAAAAATCTGTTGGTCATGTTCCAATAATGAAACAAGCAATTAAAATATGAGGTCAAGTTGAAATTAACAGGTTACTTGAAGGCCAACAGTCAAAGTTAAAAGATAAAGAAAAACAAACACAAATACAATTGGAACCAGAACAAGAACTAATTCCAAGTCATTTGCCTGTTTACAATTGCTGGTTAAATGCTGTAAATGATGCAATTGCTCTAAAATTGCAACTAAGTCATTTTCCAAAAATGTTTGAATTTAAAATTGTCCAGCAACCTACAAAACAACTCAACTATCATTTATATATTGAAAAATATATTTCTACAATTATGTAATAGTGTAATGAGATCTGTACCAGATATCAAACACTATTTTGAAACATTGAAGCCTCAAGACCTGTGCCAGTTGCAAAATTTGACTGAACAATAAATCCTTATTATAATTTATAATTTTCATTTATCTCATATTTCCAGATGGAATTTCCAAGAAGGGAGTAATATGTAAAAATAGACATCTTCAATTACTTACATTTGATGCTAAGATGTTTTAGTATGGACAACAAGTGCATTACAAATGAAGAAATCACCACAGGTGTTCCAATAAATTGAGTGCAGGATTATAAAAATTGATGAGAACTACGTGCAGTTCAGCTTGGAAGCAAAAACTTGATTTCATGGAATTATTTGTCAAAAGAAGTAGTGTGTTTCTGTTTTTTGAGATTGAGCCATTTTAAAAATTGTTTTTTCATTTTCGGTGGAGCAAAAACAAAAACAAAACTCAGAATGTACCATCACTTCTTTTACGAAGAACCAGATGAAAACTGTTCAATGAGTCAGCAGGAATCACTAAATGTAGTTATTACTTACGGCGAAAGCAATCGAACGATGGCAGAAGTTTTGCAAAACAATCAGCTGGATCTTGATATCCCCTATTCAACCATTGGTAATATGTGTGCACATATAATCTTTTCAGAAACCAACTCAATGCTCGATTTCGCCCAAATCAGACCCAATTCAGCCATCCGCACAATCTCACGTAAAATTTGACAGGCTCAAGTTCGTGAATCAGCAGAACTATGACCAATCTGCAGAAAAACAACAATCCAATTACTTGAATGAGTCTTCAATAGCTATTTCGAATTATTCAGCGTTCCATAGCGCTCAATTTCCTGATGGCGCAAAAAGTGATGACAGCGTTTGCAAAGTGATATTTGAGAAAAGAAGTGCCTGTGGGAGTTATAAGGTTGAATGTGATGGCTTACAACATCAAAATTGCATTACCAATGATCCACCCAAAAGTTTCAACGAAGAACTTGTGGCAGTGACATTGAGTAAGTGTGAAACTTTGCAAACGGAAAATAGTCAAATCACCGCTGTAAATCAAAGCGTTCACAATAAAATCGTGGCAAAAGATAAATCTGTCATTCTCGAGGCGAATACATCAAATTCTGAAATTCAAACTGGAATTGCTCAAGTTACTTCCACACGAGATTCTGAGATGGGGACTTTAAGCACTCAATCCCATGATTTACCTGAGACTTTTGTTGTTTTGCAAAATAAGTCAATTGTAAGTTGCGAAATTGAATCTGCTGCTATTTTTCAGGATTCTCCGATTATTAACCTTGGAAAAACGCAGTTTGAAGTTACCCATGCTTCTTCAAAGTCCTTTCATGATGTTATAATTGAACAAGCGTCTCATATGGTTGATCACAATACTGTGACTGAAGTTTCGAGAATAGTCAATGACGAAATGAATGAAAAATCTAAAATTGTTGTTGATCAATTGGAATCAACGGATATTTCATCAAGAAAAACAATCACTACCGATATTTCAACTTATAGCAATAACACGTCAATTTCCGTCACTAAATCAGAATCAATTAGCTCTTTGACTGTACAAGAAAAAATAACTGCTGTCAATGCAGAGAATTTCGGGACCGCAAGAGAAGTTTCATCCAGAATGAATGTCGTAATACAGTCAGAATCAACTGCCAATCAGCAAGGCATGGTTATTTTGGCTCAAATTTTACAAAATGGGCCGATTGCCAAAAAAAATTATTCTCAATGTGATTCTGTGATGTCCATGAGTTTTTGCGCAAGAAGTGAGATACAGCCAGAGCCTGAACTTCAGAACGAAAGCACTGCAGAGGTTCATAACAACATAAGAGAGAATTACTCAATCCAAAGTTATTTAACTCAAAAGAATACCAATAGAAGCAAAGCAAATAATGTTTCAGCAGAAAATAGCGCGAAAAAAATTGACGAATCAAAATTTCGTAACTCCAAAACCAAAATAAACGATTTAAATAATGATAGCATTGAGAAATTTTTTGATGTTGATGAAATTGTATCTGAGCTGGAGATATGTTCTGCGACCAGTGAAATAAATTCTGTCAGTCTTAATACAGAATCAAATGATGTCAGCAATGATGGAATCGCTATTTTCTTTGATGTTGACGAAACTGTATCAGAGTTTAACTATCAATCTTCGAAATTATTGAACGTTGAAATTGTACAAACCGCTGAAGAGTCTGAAAAAAATTCAGCAAATCAAATTCAAGACAAACAAGCTGGCAAGAATTCGATGACAATCAAAAAGAAAGCATTCAAAGTTCCAGTACCACGGAAGCCACAGGTGCCTGCCCCTACAACAGAAGTATTACAACTTTTCGACCAATTAGTCACAGAATCAAACTCTCCAGGACTTCAAATTTCCCAATCTACAATGATGGCATCAAAGCCGCGTTCAAAATTCAGACCGCCAGCGCTAATTGAAAAATTCCTAGCTGTAGCAAGCCAAACCGTTTCATTAACTCCAATGGAATTATCACCAAAAAGTAAACCAATTATCACCGAAAGTCTTTCCATAAAAACTACAAAAAAAGAGAAACCAACTTTCAAGCCAGTTCAAAAATCAAAAAAAAGATCAGCTTACTCGTCGATTGCGTTAGTTTTACCAAAAGAAAAAAGTGCAATTGTTCATGAATCGTTGCTTGGCAGAACTATTGCTCCACCAGCGGTGTTTGCAGGAGACCAAGATTTTGCTGAGGCGAAATTTGCATTCGAAAGAGAGATTGAAGCTGTCAACTATGGAATTGGGAGAGTTTTAAAGGCAAAAAATCTTATGAAACAGTGCAATGACGGAAATAGTGATAATGAAATGGAGGTTGGTGACTTGTGTTTCTGTCATTTGTAAACTAAAAAAATAATTACTCAGAGTGAAATGGAAAAGCTTGAAAAGCTGCATTGCAAATGGCAAGAAGCTTGTAGAAAGGGACTAGTCGAGTTGAAGAGTCTCATTGATCCACGTGTTCAAGACTTTAATGGGAGCGATAGTGCTGGAAGTTTTTCATTCGGTAAAAAACGTGGCTGGGATTCATACGATGCATATGGAAGTTGCGAAATATCAGAAAATGAGCACGACGATGACGATAAAGAGGATGAAGATAGTGAGGAGGGAGAAACGAAAGGATGGAGAAATTTTGTCAAAAGTATACTAAGCGCTGAGACAGATGTTGGTTTCGAAAAGGACAAAAAGAAGCAGAAACATGCAGAAGAAGAATCACAAGATGCATTTGCGGAATGCGAACAACAAGAAAATGAAGAACACGAGCAGAAATTGGAAACTGCATCATCTGCTGTTGGCAGCGAATGGAATTTGCGTGAGCTTGGCGGAAAGCTGGGTATTGATGTCGATGAGTTGGGGTACGACGCAGAGATGGATTCCTTTTAAAGCAAATGAGCAAGTTGAAAAGTAAAAAAATTGGTGTTTATTTTGAGATGGCTGAAAAATTTCCATGCAAGAATTGTACAACTGGTGAGATGACAAAAGAACCTGATAAGCGGCTAACGTAACGATAAAAACCACTATACCATCGGTACCACCAGTGCTCAAGCATTGAGGCTATCGGGTGATTTGCGCGGAGCCGCGCAATGTCTGGAAGCTGTGTTTCTGGTTGATTCCAGACCAAACAACTCACAATCGATTGAAAAAAACACTGGCAAAAACGACGCAAAATCTGTTGTAAATTTAACGCCACTTTTCGCGCTACAAACGCGGATTCAACTTGCGCTTGTCCTGGCCGATGCTCTCGAGATTCATTCGCGCACTCAGTTGTCGCTTGGTGGGGAGCGGCATTCTCTCAATTCCCTGGTTGTTGCCGCAGACTCGCACATCCAGAAAGCATCCCTCTTAGCTGCAAAGGTGCTAAAAATCCCAATATTTTTGTGCTTTGCTTTTGTTAAAACATATCATTACCACAGCTTCCGTCGCATCCTGATCTGAAATGCCTTCTGGCGCACGCCCATGTTCGGCTTCTTCTTGCCGCTGACGCAAACAAAAACTTATCGGCCGCAAAACGCGTTCTTAAATTCGTGGCAGAAGAGGCTGCAGTCAGTCCTTCGTGTATTCATTGGCATTTCTTTTTTCTCTCGAAGTTGGCGCATTTGTTGATTTTGGAGCATGATTTCGTTGCTGCGCTTTCTTTGTTGACCGTCAACATTGCTGATGCTGATAAGCACATGAGCTCTGCACAAGACGACAAATCTCGTGTTCTTTTTGTGCAAGTTAAGGTTGAAAGAAAAAATTTCTGTTTTTTTTTGTTTTTGTTTTTTGTTACTGAAATAAAAACAGGGCTCGTTTTTGTTTCAAAAGCTTCATATATACTTGAGGATTCGCGATACCAAATCTGCCGCATCGCTTATTTTAACTGCGTTGGATCCGCTTTTTTCCGAAACTGTGAATATACCCAAACTTACTGAACTGAACCACACATATTGGTTGCTAAAAATCCTTCATGCGAGCCAAATTGCCAACCGAAAATCATCAAAAGTCAATTTGGAAATTCTATTGGATATTGTTGAAAAGTCGGCCAATACTGAGGTGAATTTTGGCGAAACAGTGAATAATACTGATGCCGGACTTGATGAAACCTGCCCTCCATCTATAGCTGTGAATATTCTATCGCGGAGTCAACGCGATGCCTTGACATACCTTCTTGCTGGTACGATACTTCGAGATTTCGAATCTGCGCGTGCTTTGGAATATCTTGGCAAAAGTGAACAATTAGCAATGAAAGTGCTAGCAACGATTTCTGTTGGCAACGAGGAATATGATTGGTTTATTGAATACCGTATTTTGTGTTTTCACGCGCTTGTTGAAGCTAATTTACTGGCAGGAAATGTCAACTTGGCGGAACAGGTTTTTAATTTAAATTGCCAGTCATATATATTCCAATCCTTGCTAATAATTTACGCCCATAGTCACTCCATTCAATGATATCCCAAATAAATTCAAGTCTTGCACCGGCAAATCCTGGGCAGCAAGACGCTAATGCCTTTGCTATGACTCCACATTTGTCAACAGTTCTTCTAGATTCGGCGCTCATTCATCATGCACGCGGAGAAGTACAGGAAGCAAGTCGTTGCTACTTTGGGGCGGCAGCTGTGGCGGGAGACGTTGGACGAGCTTTTGTTGGCGAGGCACTGGAAGGGGTGATGCATGAGACGCGGGTTCTTGCAAGCTTTTGCAATGTGTTGATTTTGCTTGGGTCTGCATCGAATGCGAAAGATGGAGATGGAAAAATGGATCAAGATATTGTAAGTACGGCTTTTTTTCCCTTTCCTTTTTTTTTTTTTTTTTTTTTTAATTAAAAAAAAAAGGCTGAAAAACTACTGGACGAACTTGTTAAAGAAATTGAAGAACAGAATGACCTACACCAACGACAGCATCGGCAGAGCAATTCTCTCTCTACGGGAACAAACCACGTGTCAACAAGCATGGTAGATTGCGAGCATGTGACAGGAATAATGAAACTATGTATGGCGATGCGAGCAAACTCTCAAAACGAAATCAAAAAAACGAAAATATATCTTCTCGAAGCATTGCGCACTACCGAAACGATCCTGTCGGTTCATCTGAAAATTGCAACTTTGACTTTGCTGAGCAATGTGTTCTTGGATACCGATGCTGTGCAGACCGAGAAAATGATACAAACAGCGTACAAGTTGGCAAAAAAGAGTGGGAAAGGTGTCAAGAATATGGCGCGCGTATGTACGAGTGTTATTGAAGAATTAACGCGGCGGAAAGATGAAAGGAGCGGCGATGGTCGTAGTCAAGAATCTGTTACAGAAGGGAGTAAAAAATTGATGACGAAATGATTGATGATGCAGTTATATCTCCCTCTTCCTTATTATTCTTTTGACTTTTTTTTTTTTAGGCTCTTTTTTTTTCCTTTGCTACTTTCCTTTTTCTCTCTGCAATGTTGCTTATTTTTTTGCGGTCCTGTATTGTGTTTGTCAAATTTTCGTCGTTCGGTTCAAATTTTGTGAGAAAAAAAAGTTTGCGCGAAAAAAAGTTTTTTTATAAAAAATATTTTTTATATTGCATGACTAGTTTATATTACGTTGCTGGCACTGTATTACATATGCAGTTTTTGGGAGTGATGGATCGGAAAAAAAAAGTTTTGTGCGACGATAGAGATTAAGGCTGTTTTGGGTGTATGGAGGAAAAAGTTTGGCGTTGATGCAGCAATCTATTTTTCTCTTTTCCTTTTTTGGACCCAAAATTCTCATTCCAAACAACGACCAAGGTAAACAAAACCAGGACAACGCTGATGGCCGCCATTAGCAAAGCGGAGAGTATAACATCCATTCTTTATCGGCACACTGGAAGAAGATGCAGTTGTGTTTTCCGGGCGGATAGCGTCGGAGTTTCTGCCCGCTTTGTTTCGTCCAGTGAAAGTTTGCTTCGGAAAAAAAATATTTTCTTTACGACCAAACAGGCGGATTTGCGGTGGCGAGCGGTGGAAATCACTAGATGAGTCCAGAGCAAAGCGCATAAAGAATAACGGGTTGGCGGCGGCGCAAAAGCGGAGACGGGAAAACCGTTGTGTTGTTTCGCCTACCTCTCATTTAATTGAATAAGCACCAAACACAGGAGACATTCTTGGCTGCTTGCTTCCCTGTGTTTACTTGCGTTATACGAATCAAAAGAAAGTGCTGCATAAACTTGTTCTGCAATGTCGTCAGTCACCACAAATTCACCACACAAACAAAACCAAGCTTATTTGCCACAACAAGAGCAGTCACAGCAACAGCAGCAACCACACACGCAAGCCTACGATTTATCCGCATCGGGTCGTCTTTATGGCGAAAATCCCTCGGCCCACGAGAGAGAGCGAGACATTGCGTACAACCGTGGCCCCGATTTGATGCCAGTGCTCGATAGTATTCCGCAACAACAACAACAACACCAACAACATCAACAGCAACATTATGACACCGATAATAATATCCTTCAAAACCAAACCCAAAACGGGCAGCAGCAAACCTACCAGCGCCTTCCTCAACTCCACTCAATCCAACAACAGCAGCAGTACCCGGAACAGCCACCGCACGCGCTTCCATTGCCGCACAGTGACCTGCAACGCTCTTCACATCACGCACATCATCAGCAGCAACAACAACAACAATCGCAGCAGCAGCAGTACCATCATCACCCGCAGCCCTATCCTCCATATGCCCAGCCAACATCAGATTATCGCCAGAACCAAGAGCAGGAAACTAGCGATGTTCCACCCCCGCAAATGGTACAGCGAATCTCTCCATATATCTTAACGTTAAAGTTAATACCTTATCAAACAGGAAATGCAAAATTATGGACTTTACAATATGTACCAACCAAATCACACTGCTGTGGACCCGTATGGACACCACTCATACATGGCTGCTCCACAACCGGATCCAAGATACTTGGCGAACTCCATCCCGATTTCCGGCAGTTCTGCAGGAGGGCCTCAAGTTGGGGGTCAAATTGTCAGTGGACCATCAGCCACTGCAGGCGCTGATGGATTTGGAGGGCATGTAAGTTTTAAATATTGTACCTTGTGTTCAAAGTTTTTTGTTAAATTGAATCTTATCTACAGGCTGCCCTGTCTCTTCCTTACTTGTCGCACCAGGAACCGTATGGAAATGACTATAATCAATCTTCTCATAGACCACATGCAACACACCATCATCACAACCTTCATCATCCTTACGGAGGAGGTGAATCGCCAAACAGCTCAAGTCCCAGTGGTAATAGTCGTAGAAAACCGAGAGGAAACCAAATCCAGCATCAGCCGCAGCAGCAGCTTCCACCGCAGCAGCAAATGCAAACGCATCCGCAGTTTTATATGGACCCTTCTCATCAACAACATTTGGAACCACATCATGCTATGTATACACAGCATCCAGATGCAATGTACCATTCAAACAATCCAAATGGGTTTTACGATCCAAATGGGTTTGCAAATTCGAATGTCAGTTTTGATCCAGTGACTGGTGCTCCGCTTGGCCCGACTCAACAGCAGCAAGGATCCCAGAATAATGAAAGAAGTGCTGCTGCTGCTGCGCTGGTATCATCAATTGTTGCTGTTGACAATGGAAGAGGAAATAAAGTCTATAAATGCCCCAGACCATTGTGTACAAAGGTATTTTCCTTTTTTTTTTTTGTTTGGTCTAAAAAATTTGTTTTCTGTAATTGAACACCAGGTTTACAAGAATCCAAACGGACTTAAATATCACCTTGACCGTGGGGCATGCGAAGTTGATCACGATGTAATGGAGGCGACGACTGGAATATCACTCCACACCGACGATCCCACTGCGCTTTTCAATTTGCAACAGCAGGCACAACAAGCGTTGCAAACTGGATACGAAGCGTTTCCAGGTACAGGCGCCCCTCAGACACCGACTGGAGCGCGTGATCCGGTAGGGGGCGCGTCAACAGCAGCGCCCCCATCATCTGCTGGTGCCAACACGCCGCAAAACCTTACGGCTGCCTTAATGGTTAGTGATGAAAGTCTCAAGATTGTTCATCGGCCGTATGGATGCAAGATTCATGGATGTGGAAAAAGGTATCAAAATTTGAATGGGCTCAAGTATCACGCGAAGACTGCGCATCCCGGATTAGATTTTAAGGCGGATGTGTATGTGTTGTATCCATTTTGATTTTTTTTTTTTTTTTGATTTTTGATTTTTGATTTTTGAGTTCTTGTTTTACCTTCACTTCGGGCTTTCCGCGCAGCGTATCTTGAATAAAGTTGTTGCAACTTTACTGCGTTTTTGATGTCTTGTTTTAAAGTTTTGCGTGTTGTCGAGGTAAATAAAAAAATCCATCATAATATATATACGGCTTTTTTAAAAATTAGTAATATACAGAAATATTTTGCTCATTATTTAAAAATAAAATAGTTTCTTTAAATAAAAAAAATATATATATGAATGGACACGTAACAAAAAAAAATCATTGAAATATGTGACTAAAATGATACCAGAATATTCAAGTAACTCAACTTCAAAAATTTACAAGAAATAGTTGATAGATGCAATCAAGCAAAAAATAAAATTAATATATTTTATTCATTTGTATAAAACAACTAAAGTTACTTTAATTTGTATAAATTTGGTTTGGCAGAATGATAGAACCTCAAATTTCCATAAGTTATAACCAATAGAGTTGATGCTTTGCAATAGAACAAAAATTCGCGCAATTAAAGCTTTATAACACCAGTTTTAAGATTGCATAGTACGCTCCCTTTGATGTAAACCAACACACCCCGATCCACAGTTAAATTCTCTCCCGTCTTTTGATCCACAGCATCAATCAAATGTCTTTGTCTCTGAACATAAACTCCATGAGCTTGATGATCCTCTAAAGGCAGTAATCCATTCTCATGCAATACTTTAACCTTTTCTACAGAATTCAACAAAGTCAGTCCCTTCTTTCCAGGCAAATTGCTCTTATGAACAGCATCACTCAATCCGTTCACAGTACAATCCTGCGCTCTCCACAAAATCAACTGGAACGCATCCTTTTCAGAATCCCACGAAGCTGCTCGCGCGTCGAAATGAACTGTAGGTCTCCATGACGAATCTTTCATGTTTTCCTTGTCCATTTCAATTTGCGATTCGCTCATGAAGGGCAATGGAACACCAAGTCGTATTAACTGTTGCATCAAAACCACGCTTGCAAACGACGCGCTCAGAGATACAAGTTTGTCTCGCTTCCCACCAAACGGATGTGGATTGTACACGGCTCTTGTTTCATTGTAATTCGGTTTCAATAGTAGTGTGATTTCATCCGACTGAGTGAATCCATGTACCGCATGCATTTCAGTCATGAGCGCCAGCATCGTATTATGCATGGCAGTGGCAAAGAGTGGACTATACTTCTTGTCAGGAAACAGCTGTTTGCTCTGCGTTGAGAAACCTTTAAGGTCCAAACGTAGTGAAATCCACTTGCTGGACTCGAGGAACTGTGTAACTTGCTTCTCTTTGGAAGTGCAAATATCGCCGAGGTTTGACCAGGTTGCTCTGCGGATGTCTGGCCAGCTTGTGTGGTTGTTGGAAGGAAGAGGTACCAGGTTGGCAGTAGAAAGAAGGGTGTAAATATCGAGAGGCTCGTCAGTTTTAAGAGTTGGAACAGTTGCCGTAAGATCCTTTTCACTCATGCTGGTTATTGTTTTGATCTGGAGTTGCAGATACTGGCTTTTTATCGTTTTTTCGTTGGTGATTCACCACCGCGCACTCAACCACAAGAAAATTTCATTGATTAATTTACAGCTGATTTCAAAAAGATTGATAAAGAAAAAAAAAATGGAATTTCCGAAAATGTATGAAGTGGACTATTGTGGTCTATTATGGGGTCTCCTAAAACTAACTGGATTTACATAAAGGAATGGCAGTGATGAAGACA
>JADGJH010000828.1:0-14011 GCA_027596945.1 Physocladia obscura
ACCACCCCCTCCGCCGCCTCCAACTTTCTCAGCTTCATCAAAAAAATTAGTTGAGCATGTACATCAATTAAGGCAGATAGATTGCGACGAAAATAAATCAAAGGCAGCAAGTGTTGCAGCCGAAAGCACAAACTTCGGCCTTTCTTCACCACAAATTATCTCACTTCCCACAATCCCGCCAATTCCACCGCCATTACCTCACCGTCAAGAATCTGTTGCAATGGTGTCTAAAAATAAGCCCGTTTCAGTCAGCATGAGTGCTTTAAATAATAATAGAGATAAATATGCAGTAACTTCACAAGACACAATAATGTCGACCAATTCACTCAAAGCTCACGAACTTGGAATGAGTGCAAAAGAATTTTCACGATTTGAAGCAAAGCGAATCAGAGAAGAGGAACACGATAGAAAACGTGTGAAGGAGGCTTTGACCGTCGGAATACTTTTTTCTGGGAGTACAATTGGTAGCAGCTTGCAAAACTTTGATTTGACACCTACAGAACGAAAATTGATTCAAAAAAGACAAAAACGAGCATTATGCCTGAAATTGGGCATTGGAATTCCATTACTTATTATAGTACTTTTGGCTGCTGCTGCTTCTCTCTATTATCTTTATTTTACAGTTTCAATCACAGTGCAGTTGAAAGCGTTTGACAAAAGTCAAATACTCCATAATATTTCTGACGCAGAAACATTTTCCTTGAATTATTTTATAAAATCGATTGATTTATGTAATTCAATTGACATTTCAAGTTGAGAAACAATTTTCAAACTAAATTTTGTTATTTTAATCTTGAAATATTCTTTTAGACGTGGGAATTAAGTTTGGATCAAACTGTTTAAATATTTATGCAAATTCACTTGCAAACGAATCAATTTCCTTTTACTCGCTCAAAAATGCACTTGCACAGTCTGACTTTCATGAACCCACTGGTGTTGATTTGATCAACGGAAAATTTAGCAATCCAGATATTCAACAAACAGCCTGGACAAATCTGATATCTGAAAATTCCACATCACTAATAAAGGAGACGACTAAATTGGTTGTTGGAATTAGAGAAATATCATATCAATACGTGATTGTATCATGGTATAGGCCAATAAAAGTGACAGGAAAGATTGATGTTTTCGTCAAGAACTTTCAAAATACAAGCAATGGCGTCAATTATATTCTTGGAACACGTGGTATTAACATTGACAACTTTGATCCAAACCCTCCAGATTTCTCGCAAACATCAAGTGGCGGGTTATACACTTCCTCATATTATAGCCTACTTGATTATGAAGCATCAAATGGCTCGTTTGAGCTTCCAAATTCTCTTCATCCCACGACACCATATTACACTGAAACAATTATTCCTGTAACCGAAACTCAATCATGGTATTCCTTAATTAATCCAATCTCATTGTCCCTTTCAAACGGCGGTTTTCAACGCCGCAAAATTGCTCTTAGGCTTGTTCTAGATGACTCCAGTGTTTTGATGCAAGGCACGCTTGATTCAACAGTGTACGACGGGATAACAAGTAGCAAAAATACAAATGGAACAAAGATAAAATCAACTCGACAGCCCCAATTTCAAGCTGGAAATCTAATTGATTCACTCGGAAATAGTCTTTACATGCCACCACCATCTTTTGCCCCAATAATAACTGGTGCGCAAATTTCTGTAGAAAAGTATATTCTAAGTCTGACTAGTCAAAATATTATGGCTCAACTTACTTTATACGTTACTTTCAACAATGAAATTGATACTGCGAGTGGAACTGCTATTGCTGGAGCTTCATTAGGTATTGTACCAGGTTGGTTCAATTTCACAACATCTGTGAAGGAAGGAAGATTTCGAGAAAACGGCATTATTTTAGCTCCAAAAATAAGTAAAGTCATAGTTTCTTCAAGTGAGCCGTTTTCAACTTTAAAGTTCGTTGATTTCTTTGGGATAGAGATTGTAAGCGGGCTCGAACAAACTACTTTAAGAGAATCAGGAACTGTGTTTGTAAGATGCGCAGCATTTCAAGGTTGGCAAGGCTCTTGTATGAGCCCAAACAGTACTTGGACTGGATTTGAAGAAGTGAACGTGTTTTATTTTGACAGTTCGATTTTGAATTGAAAACACTGTAAGAAACTCAATTTATTCAAGTGCGCCGTTTTCTAACGGCAATCTTTAACTGTCCGACGCGCTATTTAGTCTTGAAATAAATAGAATCAAATTGAGGCAAAAGCCAGAACCATTACAATGAGCAAATTCATGTCTCAATCCTGGAAAAGTCATCATATTTATACATTAACAAGAGACTTAGTCACAACAAATTTTACTTGTTGTCAGCAGTAGCGGCAAAAGAAGCCAAATGAGCACGCCTGGCAACAGGAGGAGTAATCCCAAGCGCCTCTCTTCGCGATTTGCTCTTTGGATCAAAGTATGGTTTCTCACCCAAAGACGCAGCACGCTCTCCCAGTCGTGAATACGCATCAGCATCAAAATCTGCAGTAGCTGCATGATATGAAGATCTGTTATCCCATACCGCAACATCATTCTTATTCCATCGAAAACGCACATGAATGTCGTGATTCAATGGCGCCAGCTGGAATAAATACTCAAGCACTATATCACTTTCGTCTTTTGACAAATCATTAATACGTTTTGTGAAAATCTTGTTGGCAAAAACTCCTTTCCATCCAGTAACGGGATTTGTGCGGATCACGGGATGAACGGCTGTTAATTCAGTGCCAACGTCTTCTGGGGCGCCGCGTGGGCCGGGGTTTAACTTCGTGACACCAGCACGTGCCAAATTCAAAAATTCTTCACCAACGTGGGTGGCTGCAAGACCCTCGAGGAATTTTTGAAATGTTGGAGACAGGCGGTCGTAAACTTCATACGCGCTGGCCCACAACGTATCACCACCTTCCGGGGGTAAGTCACGAATTCTCAAGATTGCGTAATCTGAAGGAATTCTCAAGATTGCGTAATCTGAAGGGATATTCTCAAAAGTGATACTATTGATAAGATTAGTTAGTGATTTTTATTTTTTTAATTTTTTTGAACTCACTCAGAGTGCCACTGCCAAGCATGAAGCTCTGTTTTCTATCCATAAGGCCCCAGAATCTTTTTATCCAACTCGGAAGAAATGACGTATGCCTTCTCACCGAATTCAGCATTGCTATCGCTGATCGGGTGTGAATGCAGACCTGACGTAAGAGGCTTTCCGGCGGCAAGTCCAAGACGGTCAATAAACTGCTTTTGCTCTTCAAACGTCAGATCTTGGTTGCGCAAGAAAACAACAATGCGTTCGGAAACAAGAACTGCCAAGTCATGAAAAAGTTGGTTTGAGTCCGGCGAGTTGAGAATGTTACGAATTTGAATTCTGAAAAGAAAGCAATGAGATTTATTTAGTGGCGGGAAAGAACCGAAAAAAATAAGATAACAAAAACACCTAACCCTTTCTCAAACTCAGTTCCAAGATGTGGTTCCACATTCGAGTACTTGTAAAGTGCATCTAAAGAGTAGTTGCGCTTCAATGGTTGGATCTTCAAGAATCCGGATCCTTCCTTCTCAGAGATGGCAGCAGTATTTCCTGTGAGACCTTCGAATTCGATTGGAGACATTTTCAGGAATGTTTGTTGCTTCTGATGGTTTTTCTTTTCAAGAATTTATTAGGTCTCAGCGGTTTGATCGATGGCGAAATTTTCGCAATCCAATTTCCTGGTTTTCGTGACTCTTTTCGACCAAAAACCAATCATGAAATTTTTCAAGTAAAAAAAGTTGTATTTTCTTTCTCAATTGAGATTGCTAAAGAGCGGATTCACACTTTCCAATTCGATCGCGATATTTGCGGCAGATAACTTTACCGCCGGAGCAAGCGTTGTGGTATTACTATATCCATACAATCCATGCGACGCACCGTATATTGCTGCAACGGCGTCATCCAAGTCGCCATCGTCATCACCATCATCTTCACCAGTCCATAAACCAGATTCATCCAAAAGTGCGGCTTCATATTCACCGTTTCGTTGCCGGGTATTACGATTAGTTGCTAATGCGGTTGTTGCCGACGTCGATGCACGGCGTGCAAGTGTGGCTTGCTCGCGAATAGCAACAATACGGACATAATTATACAAGGCAATCCCCACAAGACTGGTCACAAGACCCAAAAGTTTACTAATGGTGAAATCAGCATCCCGGAACACCAGAGAAGATATAACAATGGTAAGGATTTCTTTGAATACGCCAGCAACGCTGAAAGTAACCACGTTAGTAGCGCTGATGAGGTTAAATTCGGCCATGACCATGGAGAATGCGAGTATTCCACCGAACGCGAGCAGAACAACAAGGGTAAACGGGGATGATTGAACGAGCGGATGTGTAGCGAGAGTAGATAAATCTTCAGAAGCTAACGATGTGATCAAGAGAGAGAGGGACATGACAGGGGCCAGGAAAATTGCTGTCGCAAGTGGATTACTCATACCAAGGGAAGCCTTTGCCAGCAGAATTTGGGTTATGCTCCAGCGGAAACCGCTAAGAATAGTTGCGATTTGAACTTCTAAATACCCCTGTAAATTGAATTTTGACTCCCCGCCAACCATGAGGAGAACTCCGGAGCATATAAGCATAATAATTGCAGAGAGTTTCCAGGTTGGTTTTTCGAGTTTAAATAGAAAAGCGAAAAGGAGGACAAATACAGGGGCGCCAGACTTGACCATGGTGTAAAAAGTGAGAGAGATAGCCTTTATAAGTGGTTTTTTTAAAGGGTTTGATTACGAGACAGAGCCGGCAACAGGTAGCAAACCTTCAACGATGAGTTGGACAGACCAATATCGAGGCCTGTAGCAATGCCGCATGGTACAACTTTGAGCAGATAATCGCGGGCGGAGGGAAGTTTAGAGGGTCGCAGTGTAGGCCAAACAAACCGCAGACACAAGGCAGCACACACAAACTGCACGGCCATGTGAAGCGTCGACGTGAACAGCGGAAATCCAAAGTCCATATGGTCTCTGGCGGTGTATTTTGTTCATCTCTCTCCTTTCGTTATGGATGTAAGTATTTGCTAGCAAATACCTGCCAAACAGCCATTTGTTGTACATACTTAACCCCAGTGACGTCACGTACCATGCAAAAATGTAGAGCCCAGTTCTTATCGTTCCAGTCAGCGCTGGTACTTTTGCGGCTGAAGCTCCTATCTCTTCCGTCGCGACTGAGACATGCATTCAGTCCTCTTTGTTTCTTTCATGAACACCAAACAAAACGAAAAAAATTATTCACTTCCACACTCTTCACTTCTGAACTTCGACGTAAGTGCCAGGAAACAAACCTTCCACCCCATTAATACGCCCCTGCCACCAGTCTTCGCTGACATATACTATATTCGTGATCCGATCGCCTGTCGCAAAAGTTATCTCATTCGGTTCAGCCGCTTCATAATCATACAACGCAAGTGCCTCAATGCTTTCCACTGCTTGTGGCCTGGCTGGTGTTGCAGTTCCTGCCGAAGCCGCAGGGGAAAACACTGATGATGCCGCTGAAACTTTGATTTCTTCAACATATGCGGCTGGAAACAAACCAATTTGTCCTCTTGAATTCTTGCCTTGCCACCATCCTTCATCCGTCTTTTCGATATCAGTAATTAATTCGCCTTCCGCGAACCCGATTTCGTTATCCTCCTGCGCGTCATATTGGTACACTGCTGTCGCGGATATTCCGCCTGCCGATACTGTCACAGGCGCTGCTGAAAAAGTTGATGCTGCAGCGAAAGCAGCTTATGGCCGAGCATAGAAATAATTATTTTAAGTTAAAAAAATTTTAAAATATTTATAAAAATAAAATACCAGCTCTCTGTCTTTCTTCTTTTGCAGCAGCACCTCGTCTCTCTCTTTCCTCTCGCGCACGAGTCTCGGCCTCTTCCCTCTCCCGTGTTTCCTTATCTTCGCGCTCTCTGCGCTCTTTCGCCGCAGCAACTTTATCCTCACCCACTGTCGAAGATGCCACAAAACTCGAAACATAACCGGACTTTTTCAGCCCTTGTGAATCATCATCATCGCCAAGCCACTTGTTTGCGCTGCTACTTAAGTATGGCGCGGCTGTATTGGGCGGCGATTTCGGCGATGCTGCCGAAGACGAGGAGAAGTAGGGAGCCTGAACTGTCGACACGCCGAAACTAGGACGATTGAACAAAGGTGGTGCAGCCGGCGTTGCAATTGGTGGTGGCGATGGTTGCGAAAAAGCAGCGACAATCTCTTCAACATAGTTTTTCGGAAACAATCCAACCTTGCCTGTCACGTTATGACGACCTTGCCACCACCCTTCATCAACTTTTTCAATCTCGACAATTAAATCGCCTTCAGTAAAACTGATCTCGTTCGATTCGCCGGCTTCGTATGTGAATACAGCTGTTGCACTAATCCCACGTGTTGTTGATACCGATACTGACAATGCAGGTGGAGCTTGAGTTTCGGTATATTATTATTTTTGTTCGTGTAT
This sequence comes from Physocladia obscura, assembly GCA_027596945.1. Taxonomy (NCBI): domain Eukaryota; kingdom Fungi; phylum Chytridiomycota; class Chytridiomycetes; order Chytridiales; family Chytriomycetaceae; genus Physocladia; species Physocladia obscura. The sequence goes on from JADGJH010000828.1 coordinate 6,471, forward strand.
TTATTTACCTGCTGCTGGAACAGCGGCGACAGTCGGGCGCTGGAAAGAAGGAGTGGTGGAGGAGGCCAAAGATGGTCTCGAGAACTGAACAGCAACTGCTGGCGATGAAACCGTCACTGGTGGTTTATACGACGATGTCGCAGTGCCATAAGAAGTTGTGAAGGGTTTAGGGTTTGTTTGAACAGGTACATACGTAGATCCCTGTTTTGCAGAGAATTAAAAATGCTTATTGCAGTAATAAAAGATCAAACCGTTGCTGCGCCAAAATTGGAAGGTGCAGCAGATCCTTCGTTGTGAATCGAATACTTCGCACCAGAAGAATCTTTAACTTTCTTCATAATAGCCTCGGGAGTCACATCCAACTCTGCGCGAGCGTTGATATGGACATGAAATCCCTAACATAGGTGGCGATCAATTTAGGAGGTTTTGACACACAGATAGCACGCTCTCTTTCACCTTGAAAAACTTGACAGCATCATTCACATGATGGTGAAACAGCCCCTTTTTCGCAATTGGTACACCGTCGCCACACTATTACTTGTTAGCAAACATTTACAATTTTCATGAGAGTTGTAAACTCACCCACGAAATAAACACAAATTTTGGCAGCTTTGAAATGGGCTCAACGACTTTTGCGAATGCATACAATATTTTCGAGTCATCCCATTCTTCGGCGAGTTCTTCGAGTCCATCATCTGTATTACATAAAAATGAATATACAAAAAAAATAACATAAACGGGTTTGATGATATTAAAAATGATGGATATGTAAGAGAAAACATTCACGATAGGTGTTCGCTCTTTTTTTTTTTTTTTTTTTCGGTACCTCCAGATCCAAGAACGCGCAAGTCGTTGGACATTTTATCGTAACCAAAGATTGCCCAGTTCTTTGACGACGATCCCGACAGAATCTCTTGGTATTCGTCGTTTATGGCACTGGGAAATCCGATAGCTTGATTCTACACTGTTGTGTTTAGTTTCTTATGACCTCTTAAAATCCTGAGTTCACCATTTTTTCGTTCAAACAAGAAAACCCCATGAAAATACCTCCAAACCAAAAATATTAAATCACCAGATCTCTTTCAAATACCGTCCATTCGATACAAGCTCTTTCAAATATATCTTCACTTCCACATCACTCATTCCCCCAAACTCCTTCAAGATTTTCGCAAACGTTGCATGAACATCTCGAGCCATTTCAACTCCTCCACATACGTACACACATGCCGCTGCTTCATTTTTTGTTCCAGATAACATTTCCCACACTGCAGCTCCGTCCCGCAAAACTGCATCTTGCACATACTTTACTCCTTCAACAAGTTGTTCTCGGCTTGCAACCTCTACAAATCGCGTCAGCGTTCCGGTGGAAAGATACCCATCTATTTCAGCACCGTATATGCGATCTCCACCTTCGATATCTGCAAAGCGTCGTCCATGAAATAGAATCGCTTTCCCACGATCCTGTTGCTGTTCGCGAGCTTGTAAAAATGAGAGAAATGGGGTAATTCCTGTTCCTGCGGCAATTAAAATTATTGGAACTGAAGCATCGGCGGGCGGTCGAAAAGTTGTATTTTTTTTCAGAAATATAGGTACAACCGGTGGTACTATCATTTCAGCCTTATTGTCGCCTGTGAGAGTAAGCGATTCCAGAAAACCAGAACAGAGTCCAACGATTCGTTGATTTGTCACAGAATTCTTGTATTCAATGATATTAAAAGCTACACTGATTGTTTTCACAGCATTGTCAATTTTTGAAATCGAATAGAATCGAGATTGAAGGCGGGTCAAAGATTCGAAAATACGCGCTAGAGGAATATCTCGAACGCTGGAGAAAGTGGCAAGCAAGTCCGCGAAGGAAGGACTTGCTTGTTTCAAAGTCTTGAGAAGAGCGGTCCCTGATATTATTTGAACACAGTTAGTTCCTTTTTCATTAATTACAAATGGAAACCTTTTGGTGATGTCAGAAACATGAGGGTTGCCTTTTCAGTATCATTTGTGGCATATTCAGCCATAATACGTAGCAACGGCTTTCTTAGTGGTGGGTCAAGGTCGAGAAAGTACTTAAAAGCTTCGTAAATGGTGCATGGAACGTCTGTTGTGAAAGGAAGGCCACCAACAGATTTTTCTGGATTCAGAAGAGCAATATCCAGCACGGCATTATGTGGCAAGGCAAGACGGGCAAGAAGAGGAATAACAACGCGATCGGGATTCGGACACATAATGCCAATGACATCGCCGGCAGAGGGAGACCATTCAATGTTGTTGAAAGAGAGAGAGATTTCCAGGATGCGTTTCAGGGCCTTTGGACCAGAGAGATAGCGGTGGGCGACAAGAGAGCTCGGAAAAGGCTCAAAGATAGAACCGGGAGCAGCGGGACAGGTGAAAAGCCGAAACAGCGAATAGGCTTTGGAATCTGCTTTGGGATCAGCATTGGCATAAGTATTGGTATCCGTAGTGAGATCAGCATCTGACAGCGACACTGCTAAATACGCTGTCGGGAGATTCATCGCCGCCACAATTGCCGTCGGTGCTTCATCAACAAGATCAACGCTTAATTTGAAGGGTGTCAATGATAAAGAAGGCATTGCAAATCAGAAAAAATGAAAAAAAAAGGATGAAAAACGGCAGCAAACCAAAGCCAAAGGCGAGCTTGCAAAAACAAAGTTCCGCTCGCACTAAATTCACTGTCTCACATTCTTCTTCAATAACTGATGCATCTGTGCCTGCGTCAAGCTTTCCTGCTTCCCATTCCATTTCCTCATCGTTAGTCCGTAAATCTTATCAAAATGTCGGTTTTTTTCCTTCAAAAAAGACTCTTTTTCTCACACTCGGCTCGTTTACTGCCCTTTTTTTCGCTGTATATCTTGTACGCCCAGTTCCAAGCCAATCGTCGTACTCCAATCAACTCTTTCCAGAAAACTTTGACAATTGCTGTGGCTCGTTCGTTCCACTTCAAACTCCTTCTGTATTATCATCTTTGAAAACTACTACTGCTACTACTACTCCTACTATGGCTGGTCGCAGTGACAAAGATGTTATTCCTGTTGCAACAAACAATGATGAATTTTTGGCCCTAATCTCTAAACCAGGTGTTCGAGGTTTGTATTAGCAAGTGACAACAAAATTAAAATAGAAATATGATTTTGGTTGTACTAAATGCAAATATGTCTTTTTTAACTACAGTTGTCGATGTTTATTGTAAGTTTTTTGGTTATCCTTCTTTTTCATCTAATAAGATAAACTTGAATCAGCAAAATTTGCTGGTCATTGCGAGCCAATGACTGCAATATTCAAGAGATTTAAGCAAGAATTTGGAGAAAAGTTTGCAATTATTCGAGTTCAGTTTGTTGTCTTTTTTGTTCCTTACACCTCATACCCCACAAAGGCTGTTGCCGACACAATAGATCCATTAGAGAAATTTAGAAATCAATCTTGCCCAACGTTTTTGTTCATTATTGTAAATATAAATTTTTTTTTTTTTTTTCAATATTTACACATCTAATTTATATTACAGAACCGCATACTTGTGAAAGTTGTTCGTGGTGCAAATGCACCATTAATTGAGCGTACGATCCGTGATCATATCGCTCTTGAACAAGGTGGACATTCTCACAGACAGGTATTTCTTGTTTTTTGTTTTGTTCTTTGTGACCTGTGAATTCATATTATTTTTTATCAAGATTCCTCTTGATGACAACGTTCGTCCAATTACCATTTTTCTCGCGCCCAATCTTGTCGAAACGAGCGATAATTCTGATTCTACACCATCAGATGATAACCATGCCGACCCAGCTATCCTACCTTACCTCCACGGAGATGTCATCGTTATTCCTGAAATATCGTCTCCAATATCACCAACAGATTCAGAAACAATGAACGACGCAGCAACTGCAGAACACACATTTGCCATGCTAAAACCTGATGCAATGAATCCAAATATTATTGAAGAAGTTATTGCCCTTCTATATCATCATCGTTTTGACGTCATCAATGTCAAAAAAGTCTGGCTTAATAGAGACCAGGCAGCAGAACTTTACAAAGAGAATGAAAAAATGGATTACTACGAAAGGCTTATCGATTATATTTCTTGGTTTGTACTTGTATAACTCTTACCAATTGTAGTGACAAAAAAAACAAAACAAAAAACAGCGCCCCTGTTCTCATGCTCGAACTTGCCAAAGAAAATTGCATTCAAGTTTGGAGAGACGTTGTTGGGCCTAGAGATCCAAAAGATGCAAAATCAGACGCGCCCAAATCGTAAGTTTTGATTTATAATTTACTCATTTATTTATTTTTTCTTTGCAAACTTTACAAAGCCTTCGAGCTTTGTATGGACAAGACCGTCTTATAAACACATTTCATGCTTCCGATGGTCCTGTTAGCGCAGCTCGTGAGCTTACATTCGCATTTGGCTCCAATATCACGTTTACGACCCTTCCGTACACTCCTCCAACCAGCTCTCAAGCATCTTCGAACAGCGGATTACCACAAAAAACTCTTGCAGTCATAAAACCGAATGCAATGCTGAAAGTTGAAGAAATTATTTCAAAGATTGTTGCACGAGGATACAGCGTAGTGAAGCGAGAGGAGATTCTGTTGCACACAGATCGTGCGCAAGAGCTAAGTTTAGAATATCTCGAAACTCCGAAATTTGAGGAAAGTGTTACTTTTTTGACAAGGTATGAAAAAAAAACTACTTTTCATATCCATCGTTTTTGTTTTTCTTCGTTCTTTTCCTTCTGGTTTAATTTTTCAGCTATTTTATAATTTTTGAATAGTGAGCCTGTTTTGTTGTTGACTTTAAAAGGAGAAAACGTTATTGAAGGATGGCTAGAAATGCTTGGTCCAAGTGATCCTGAGGACGCAAGAAAACTTTATCCAATGTCGTGAGTATTTCTTTTCATCTTTTTACCAAAATATTATCCCTACTAAAAATGAAGAATCTCCAACTCAAAAAATGACCAATTTCGTTTTTCAGATTGCGTGCACAATACGGACTCGACTTTGTTAACAATGGTCTTCATGGTTCACAAACCGTTGAGCTTGCCATTAATCAGCTTCACTCTTTCTTCCCCCACTTTATTAATAAAGTTGCCTCACTCGGTTCAATATTCAAAACCCCTATGGGTTCTCGTCGTGCCAGCGAAATTGGTTCAAAATCAAACCTTGTGCAGAATTTGCGAGCGTCTGTGGCTGCTATTGAAGCACAGCGTGCTGCAAACAAAATTGCTGTTGCTAATGTTGTTGCCCTTCCAGTCGAACGGACTCTTGCGCTTATTAAACCAGATGCATATCCAGCTAAAAAAGGCGAAATTATGGAAAAAATTTGCGATGACGGATTTACCGTTATTGTTGAACGTGAAGTTCAGTTTACAAAAGAAATGGCAGCAGAATTTTATAAAGAGCATCTCGGAAAAGATTTTTACGATGAGCTTGCGGCTTGGATGAGTGGGTGAGTCAGTTTTTGTTATTATTGTTATTTCCTGTTGACACAAGTACCTTTCCGAAATTTTGTGGCAGATCTCCAATTTATGCGCTGGTTTTGGAAAAACAAGGAGCAATTCAAGCTTGGAGGAAGTTGGCTGGGCCTACAAATTCAAATAAAGCCAGAGATGAGAGCCCGAATAGGTATTTGATCGTTTTACTCGGTGTTTTTTTTGTAATTCAAAATAAAAATAACGACGGAATAGTATTCGTGCTCTGTTTGGCACAGATGGATCTCAAAATGCAGTTCATGGCTCTGATTCTTCGCCATCGGCGGCTCGAGAAATCGGTGTCGTATTTGGTTCAGAAATTTCACCAGAACCAGAAATTCAACGCACACTTGCTTTGATTAAACCAGACGTTTATCCAGCTAAAAAAAACGAAATTGTTGCTAAAATGAAAGAGGATGGTTTTACTGTTGTGAAAGAAAGCGAAGTTCATTTTGATAAAGAAAAGGCAGCTGAATTTTACAAAGAGCATCTTGGAAAAGGATTTTACGAAGAGCTAACGACTTGGATGAGCAGGCATCTAAAATTTCATTTTTTATTTTTCTAATTACTTTTAAATTTTTAACTACCACGTATTAGCGCGCCCATCTATGCACTAGTTCTTGAAAAGCCCGCGGCTATAAAAGAATGGAGAAACTTAGCAGGTCCCACAAACTCAAACAAAGCCAGAGAGACGGCGCCTTATTCTATTCGGGCTATGTATGGCACTGATGGCTCACTGAATGCTGTACATGGATCTGATTCCATTGCTTCTGCAGAGCGAGAAATAAGAGTTGTATTTGGGGACCAAGCTGCTGAAATTGCACCAAACAATGCGGTCAAGAATTTTCAAGGAGCGATTGTGGAAGAAAATGTAACAAAAACTGGATCAAATTCTGTGACAAAGATTGCATCAAGAGTTTCATCTGCGAAAATAATGCCAGCTGATGCACCACCGGCAGCAGATATTTGAAACATTTATTTTCTTTTTATTTTAATTTTTCTTTAGAAAATGAAGAGTGACAAAACGAAAATATAATGAAAATTTTATTCAAAAAAACTTAGAATATCAAAAATTTTGTCCGATTACAGCAATTCCCTTGTTCAGCATTTTTCTACTTTTAAAACCCATGCACACACTTGCGCCGACACATAAGGCTCCAATTCCAATAAATCCATAGATAGCGTAACTCAAGTATTTTGAACAAGTTGGTTGAATTTGATCATAAATCATATCCAATCGCGTCGAATTTCCTGTAATTTGTGATGCAATATCCGATGAACTCAATCCAGACTCGACTTGAGCCAGCACAATATTTGTGATCAGTGAAACACACTTATTCAGAACAGGGCCTTTCGCCAATATTGCAAGAACAATCATGGACACTCCCCAGCATAAACATCCTACACCAACCCCAAGATTGAAACTGGCACGTTTTTCTGCGCGTGCATGGACCATGCAACAGCAAAGCGGAATAATTGAAAAGATGGGGCTTACAATTATTGTCAACAGCGTACCAAATATAATGAACCCTATCACGAAATGAGGCTGTTGAGGAGTTTGACCATTTTCGTAGTCAGCAACGGTGACTAAATATTTCTGGTCTTCTTCGCTGGCATAGGTTGTTTGCTGATGGTTCATTGCTTTTGAAAGAAAATTGTCAACCAATTTTGACAAAACAAAATGATAGTCAAAAATCCATGATATTGGAAGAAAAACAACATAAATTGGCAGTTGCAATTATTATTTCAAGACGCACTTGCATACTTGATTTGAAAAGCTTGCTCCTGTTGCTGCCACAAAACAGAAAATCTTGATGTAGCAAAAAAATTTTCTTGCCATTGCAGTCTTTTGTTACCACATTTCTGAATCAGTTGAAATTCAATTTACACCTAATTTTTTGGCTATGAATGACCAAAAATGGTTTTAGTGCCAGTCTGCCACTTTTCTCTTAAAAAATTTTTTTATAGCAAAAAAGGTTTTTTTTGCAAAAAAATAGAAAACAAACCTCTTTACGTGAAAAGACGTGCAGTGCAATATGCGTAGTTTTACTTGTTTGGTGGTTTTGG
>JADGJH010000830.1:0-13998 GCA_027596945.1 Physocladia obscura
GCCTTTGACCAGTCTCTTTTTTTGTTTTTGTTTTTTTTTTTTTGCAATATGTTTTTAAATATCATTTTTATAACTTGATTGCACACGGTATTGTGGCAACACAAACAGTTAGCTTATATAATTTTGATTGTTTTGGTGTGAAATGTTGCATAATTACACTATAGGTAGGCAACAGGTGTGCCTGGTTAAAAAGGAAGCAAATTGATAAAATGAAAAATAATTCAAGAACTCAAAAACAATTCAAGCAATTTCCAACTACTTTCCAACAATTTTTTCTTTCTAAGCATCTTTTATTCTTTTTCTTTCTTTTTCTTTCTACATCAAAAACTACTTAAACTCAACTCTTTTCTTTTCTTTATTATTGGTTTTATAAAATAAAAACAAAGTTATATCTTCAGTATTAAACTTCAAACCCAACTTAACCCCATACTACTATCTCAAACTTTTGTCATTTAGTTCTGAGATACCTAGTATTGAATTAGTTGACTCAAACTGCTAAAACTACCAGCAAAATGTTCTACCATTTTCTTCAACTTACTGGATACCTTACACATGTTCCCCCACTATTCACAGCAATTTTACTAAAGGTATTGAGAATTTAGACTACACAACAAAATAATCATAAAAATTTTTCCAACCTTCATCCACAGTTTCATATTTTCATAAGAGATTCTTGTCTCCTTTGTACACACAGAACTGTTTACAATTTTCATTTTAAAACTAAATAACTGCATTTTGAAGCCAATTCTGCAGGTGTGAGGTTGTTAAAATTTGTGATTTTGGATATAACACCAGGTATTTCTGATTTTGGACTTTAAGCAGCCACTTTAGAAAACAATGACAATAACAACAAGGAGCTGATTAAACTTACCAGGTGTGTTAAAATGGTATACTATGTTATTTACACAAGCAAGTAATTCAAAAGTAATTTGCTTTTGCTGAGATGTTTCAGATGTTTAATCTTACTTCCAGCAAGACAATTAAATCCCTTGTATGAAATGGGGCTTATTATAGGAAAATTGTCAGTTCTTTGTTCATGTACCATGCTTGAAGTCCTCAGTTGCTGAGATTTTCCCCATGTTGGCACAAATCTCCACAACTTTCATGCTTTGCAAACATACATTTGAAAATTTGGCCAATCTGATTCATTAAACTCAGCTACTGAAAACAATAGTTGTAAAATAAAATGTATTATAATATATGCTGGTTGCAGTTATTCTTTATTTGTTTATTTACCCATTTGTTAATCTAACCAAACCATGTAAACGTAGTTAGAGTGTTGAAATACTAATACGAGTCTATAAATTCGTTAACTAGTTCTTCAAGATGTCAATCTTTTGAATTGTTGATGAGTACTTCTCCCAATAATGTTTTTTTATATAACTTCCCACACTATGTCAAGCCATTACATAAAATACTAATTTAAAATATTATATTCTAAATGCATTAAGTTATTGTTATTATTATTTTTTCAATGAAACCACTTTTTTCGTTCTCGAGGTTCAAATTCAATCAATTCTTCAACGTTAATTTCACGTTTTTCGCGAAAGAGAGAAGTCACATGTGTACGCCACCATTTTCCAATTTTACGACCCGGTTTGTCCTGAACAGAAACAGCTATTTTCGAATCACTGGCAGTGGCAACAAATGCTTGCATCTGCGACGCAAGTCTTGTGTTCACAAGCTTCGAATGAACTTGCGGTACAGAATACGATCGCGGAAATACGTGAGTGTCAACTGCCGCTACAGTACTGGCCAATTTTACATCACTGATGTTCAAACTGTGTCTTTCGCGCATGATCACCGAATGGGGACTTTCATTTTCGGAGATTCCGGCGCACTTTTCATTTCTCAGTGTTAGTGTCGAAGCCGAACTCGAGCCCGAATTAGAACCGAAACTAAATCCGGAATGTGACGAGTCTGATGGTTTCCTCGTTTTGATGAGTTTGTTGTATTCGCTTATAAGCACTGCTTTGTTAATATCAGCCTGCTGCTGTTCGACGCCGCTAGTAGCAATAATGCGGATAGAGAGATACGGTGCTGATACAGTGTCACCGGGAAGAGTTGCGGGTACTGCTATGTTGTGAGGGCTGCGATGACGCGAATCGAAAAAGCTTGTTTTAGGAATTGGGGTGGAATTCCGCCTTTGCTGCTCTTGTTGTTGTAATGACGTGTCTTGATAACTTTGCTGCTCTGATTCGGATTCATCGTCCGAGTTTTCTGTTCCGAAAGAATGCCTGAGACTTGATGGCCCAGTTCCTCGGTACATCAGTGTTTTAAAGCTTTAACTTTTTCTTTGATTCAAACAATGTTTCGCAAGCAATTCCAGATTTTTGAACCGCTTAAAGTAATCGCAGTTATTGCACATCAAGCAACATCAACATTTTTCCCAATTAAAACCATGATGATGGATAGACATGTCCAAACAATGAATGCCTGTTGCGTTCAGCGAATATTTTTCTGTGGAAGCACCCAATTTTTGAAAGCCCTGCTTCCCATCAATACAGCTGAGGTTGCAGAAGAAAAAAGACGCTAAATGAATCATGAATTAGGAAGCTAGATATAGTTCCCGATTTGCCCACAATCTCTGATAAAAATCGAACGATAACGACAGAAAGTGAGTTGTGCTGAAAAAGAAGCAGTTACTTTAGCAGTTTGAGAGCAAGGAAAAGAATGTATTGAGGGTTGTTGTCAAGATATGCAAACAAGCCTCAGTACAATCAATCCCCTGAACTTCAGGAAGATCGAGTCCTATATCCTATTTATTTATCGTTTTTTAATAGAGAAAAAAGCGGATGAATAAAACCAAGCAATCACCACATGACAAAGACGAGCCTTCTATTTTTTCTCTCTAGGGATAATGACTGTGAGAAAACCAAGCACTTCAGAAATGATCAACTATTTATTATGGAAAAGCAATGTCAATTCTGGGTTGGTTTGGCGAAATGCCGAATCATTGGTTTTGCTGTTTAAATTCGTTCTCGTAGGGCTATGCAGTACTGTTGCAACTATGCTCCAGTTCTGCATCAAAAAGTGTCAAATCTGTCTAGCTGTCAGCGCTTCAGTGCGATTCATTACTCCTCACTTTTGACTCTATGTCAACAAGGAACATATGACAGGCATAGACAAAATTCCAAAGGTTTATTATAAGTAGCCAAGGAATGGAGGTTCAGTTCTTGCCGTTTGTATCCCCCCCCTCTCTCCTCTCATCAAGAAAGTCATGAGAGTTTTTATTTTGGGTCTCAATGAAGCAAGTATTTAACCTACCAAGGACAAAAACAATTGGAATGAAAAATTGACTAGAAGCCATGTTGAGATGCATACCATTGCTAATAGTCAGGCAACTGCGATCTCTGAGGATCTTGTTGATGACACTATCAGTGATTTGAAAAACATAAAAGGTATAAACTTTTAGTATTGCTTTTGACATGATAATATGTTTCTTTAGGATAAAAGTATGTTGTTAAGTAATGTTGAGTAGAATTAAGAGCTTGGAAGAGGGCTGTCAGGACAGCAAGTTATCAGTTGTTAGGATGATTTTGAATTCCTGCTTTAGAATTTTTTCCTTAGAAAACTACTCAAATCATATCAATTGGTTGATGTGATGGATTTCTAAAGGTAGTTTAAAAAGGTACATTACCAATGGTATTATTTAGATGACACACAGTTTCAATGGCTCATTGTCAATGGTACCACTTAAATGGTCCCTTGCCAATAATTTAATTTCAATGGTTTCATTTCAATGGTCCCTTTTCAATGATACTATTTCAATGGTTCATTGCCAATTTTCATTTGGCAATTGTACAAAATTTTCAGGTGAAATTTCTCTAATTTCAATATGAAAATTGTTTAGTAAAAATTCAGACAAGTTATATTGAAAAGTTTTTATATGAATTATTATATTTGTTTTCACAGAGTGATAATTCATGCATATATCCCCACCATTGTCCCATCCATCCAAAAGCACAATTCAGCATTGAAAAGTGTCCTTGTCAATGACCATAAACACCGTATGAATCTATGACTTAATTGAATATTTCTAATAAATGAAAATAATAGGTAAAAAAAGAAAATTTCTTCTCATTCTATGTTATAGATGCTGTGTGAGTGTGAATATGACATTTTTAACTTAATGTTAAAGGCTATTTAAGTGACTAAATTTGTTTCAAAAAGATGTACCTGTATTGGCATTTGTGAGTTTTGGTCATATGCCAACTATTGATCCAAAGTGCCCATTATTATTTCCAGCAGAAAATCGCATAATCTCAAAAATGATCACCAATATTTTTTATTGACTTTTGTCTAATAATAATAATAATAAGTATCATATACTCTATAAATGCTTCTTATTTTCTATTCAAATAAATGGTGACTGGTGTCTTATTGCCTTTAAAAAATATCTGACAAAATGCATATTTATGAACCAGCTCTTTCTTTTTACTTTAAATCTCTCTCTGTCAGATTGTATGGGGGTGTTTGGTGACCGCTGATATCACTAGCACCACCCAAATAATTTAGCTTTTCGGACTCGCAGATTGCACTGAACAAAAGGACATATTTGCTAAGCTGCAAAAAAGAGTGAATTATAAATAAGGTGCGTGAATGAATGTAAATAAACTTGAATATAAAAAAGAGAAATCTTCCCCTTCACTAAAAATTCTGCAAATTACTAGAAAATGCCAACAGAAGGAAAAGCAAGAACACCGCCGTTGGGGATGGCACCCGGCCCAGTTCTGCTCAAAATGCTTGGACGAAGCAAAACGGCACCGGCAAACTCGAGCGCTGGCGATTTGGACAAAAGGACAAACTTGCTTGGTCTGGTTATGCACACGTTGCACATTCAGCGGATCAAGCCATCCCTGCACGACTGGAGCTACACCGGGCCCAAGGGAACAAAACACTGGCACGAAATTGATGGTATGTGTTGTGTCTGCAGTTATCAGTGTTTTATTATCATTAAATACTGGTTGCTTTTCATTTATTGAGATTCCCAATTTCCATTTTTTTTGTCATTATTAATGCCGGACTAAGCAATCCGACTAATCACAATCGCTAAACCAATCCAGGCGTCAAAGTCGGAACAAGTCAGTCGCCGCTCAACTTTACGGATGCGCATCTGCTTTTCAATAGCAGCGAATTTACTCCCGAACTCCACTATCGGTCATCTGTATCATCAACAAAAGGCCGCCGCAGCAGAGCCTCCATTCGCCGCGGTCCATCAATGACGTTCGAGCTTAACGCGGAGGAACTTCGCAAACTCAACGAATTGCAGATCCAGGTTGCCAACAACACCACCGCCACCCCGGCCTTGGAAACTTCCGATTCTCCTGTTGGTGGCGAGGACGCAGCCAACGCAACCACGCAGCAGCACCCCGCAACAACCTCTGCCGACTCTTGCTGTACCCCAGCAGCGCCTTTTATTCTACAACAACGCGTGTCCGCCGAATCTCTCGCGTCCTCAACCGGGTTTGTTTCTGCGATTCCGGTCGCAAACACGGGCCACTCGATCCAAATAAATATGCCGCCGTCATCAGATGCCGATTTGGCGAAATACGGCGGTCATTGCGTGTTCCGGGGCAAAAACTACCATCTTCGGCAGATTCATTTCCACAGCCCTGCTGAGCATACTATTAACAGCGCTGCGGTGCGTATGGAGGCTCATTTTGTTCATATCAGCGATGACGGCAAGTTGCTTGTTATTGGAATGTTTATTGTTGTTGCGGAGTTGAATCACAAGAGGCCAATCACTTTTCTTGATTCGTTGATTTCAGAGGTTTTAAATTTATTTGTTAAATTATCATTCCCTTTAATTTACTTTATTCTTTCTTATAATCAGATTCCAAGAACAGTTGGAGACGAGTCCCATTTTATCGGTGACCTAGACCTCGAACAAGTAGCGGCACTGATTCGATCAAACAGAAGCTTCTACGTCTACAATGGGTCGCTGACGACGCCACCATTGACGGAAGGCGTGCAATGGATTGTTGGCACGTCTTCGTTCCCCATGCGTCGTGACTTGATCACGGCAATTGAATCAGCTATGCCCAAGAACAATGCACGGCCTGCGTTTTCATCGTACTCGTATCCGAGACAGGATGGTATTGCGAACGTAACGGGTACCGCTGTTTTAGTGGCTCCTGCTGTTGAAACGCTTGTTGTTAGTGGTGCTGACACTCTTGATACAATCGAAGAATGAATAGCAGTAGTGTATTTGTGTACTTGTTTTTTTTTTTCTCTCTTTCACTCACCATGAATACCTTTTTTTTCTTTTTTCTTTTTTTCAGTTTTTGTTTCGTTGTGATCTGTTTGATTTCTGAAAAAAAAAAGATATAAAAGAAATTGATAACGCTGCTTTGTTGCTCTCTGTTCGTTATATTATTTATTATTTTTGGATTTTCATTTCACCACACAATACATACAAAATAATAAATGAGAGAGAGAGAGAGAGAGAGATTTTTTATTCGAGATTAATCAAGTCAGTTGTAGAAGTGTGTGACTACGGAGTAGTCGGAGTTCGACTAGCAGAACGTGACTGTTTCCGACCACGTACAACGATATCCGAGTTTGAAGTAAAAGTAACAGTCGCTATAGTAGCAGTATTAAGCGTAGTGCCGGTGTTATTGTTGGCCCCGCCACCAATGCTATTTTGCAAATTATTAGCACCACTGTTACCACTACTGTTGTTGTACTGTAGGTTTTTATTATGGAAGTTTGTACTTGCGCTGCCCTGGGTACGATTGTTATCAGGAAGCGAAAAGACATGCGGAATGGTCGCGTTGGTAATTTTTGCGTTTGCGCCTTGAACAAGAAGTGCGGCAATCATGAATTCGGGGGTGAGGAGGCCGGCGTAGTTTGGGTTCTGGTTTGATGCGGTGGCAGCAGCAGTCATGGCCATGGCAGCAGAAGCATTGAAAGCGGTATTAGCATTATTATTAGCAGCTATTATGTTAGTAGTAGCAGGAGTAGTATTGGCGGTAGTCATCAGTGAGGCTGCGGGTGGAGGTGGCGGTAAGGTGTCGGAGGAGGATGGCGGGACCAGCGTGTTATTGACGGAGATATTACTGGAAGTGGCATTATTGGATGAAGTGGAGGTGGTGGTATTGGAGGTAGTGCAAGAGTCGTCATTAGACAGTTTCAGCAAGTTGTTTTTTGAAAAAGAGTTCTTGTTTTTGCGGTGGCGCAGCACGAGGCCAACGACAGCAAGACAGACGGCGGCGATCGACGCGATAATAATGGCGGCAATAGCACCCGGCGAAATGGAAAGAGAAGAGTATGAGCTTGCATTGGAGTTTGAGTTTGAGTTAGAGCCAGTGGCTAGAGCCGTTACTACCGAAACAATCAGGTTGGTGTACTGCGGGAGGGAGCGCCAGTCGGGCGGCCACGTATAATTTGTGGGCCACGAGGGAGGAGCGGGCGGCGGAGCAGGGTAGTCTGGCGGGTAGACGATGGTGCCGTTGACAAATGGCGGCCACACATAGCCCGTCGGCCAGTCCAGCGGCGGCGGTGGCGGGAAGGGATAGTTGGGCGGGTATCCACTGGGCAGAGCTACTGTCGCTGTAGTCACTGTACGAGTAGCAGTAGTGGTAGTGGTGACAGTGGTAGCTGGCATGCTTGGTTTTCTTTTCTTTTTTGAACACTTTGACATGTCAATATTCATTGGTAGCCACGGACCCACCAACGCGCACAAGCACGGGATACTATGCATGCTGCTGCTGTTGCTACCACTACTGGGCGAGCTGAGCAGAGTTCTTACGATCCGGCCAGTTCCAGTGCCAACGAGAACGGCAGTACTAGGGCTGAACCTAGATACTTCACGCTTGGCCACGGCAGCTGTTCTCTTTTCGTTGGTGGAGGTTGGGCGCGTCGGCGGCACGGGTGGTATTGTTGGCAGCGTGGGATGGACTGCAGCGGCGCTTGTCCTTGTTGGAGGTGGCCGCACACTCAATTTAGAGCTGTTTCTTGTGTTGTGGCTGGCGCAGTTTGTCGGTGGCTTTGTTGGCTTTGCACAATATGAACACGCACACGGCGGATTTCTGAAGCGCCATAGGGTTCTTGGCGCAGCCGGCGCGGTGATCTTGCATCTGGCGGTGGAGGAGTATGGCTGGCTGCCGTTTGCCGGCCTGCCCGCAGCCAGTGCGTTCATTGGGTGGCTGTTTTCTGTTACTCGCCTGGTGTTCTTTGGGCCAACTTTGTCCTCTAGCACCTCCTCGGCTTCACTCCTGGCCGCCCGTCTTTATCTTTGCGCTGCCCTCGTTTTTGCCTGTTTCTCTTTTTATTCCTCTCCTGAAGTCGCTGTTACTGTTTCCCCCTTCCTCAACTCCCTCTACCAAGCCTGGCTTGTCACTGTCTTTGCTCTTGAAAACTGCCCAACAAACAGTCTAGTTTCTCTCGTTGTTTTTTCTGCTGCTGCTCTCGCTATCGACCCTGCCTGCGCTGCAATGTTGTGGTGCTGGTACCTGGAGTCAGCTTATCGTTAAAAACTACCTCTTTTATTTCTTTCTCTTTTTATCAAGCAAAATTATACAATAATAAAGGTGTGACTTTGAACCTTGTGATGTTGGTGAGCGAAATTTCCAGATAAAAAATGAGCCACAACAGTCGGAGACAAACTGAAGAAGCAGAACCCTTTATCATTGGCGAGTCAGAGCGCGAAATAACCGCAGCCTCTTCACTGCGCGCCGTATGGGAAACTCACGTGTGGTTTAACATGTTCGGCTCAGCCGTTATTCCAATCGCCGTCGCTTCGTCGTATTTGGGCTGGAGTGATGCGGCTGTCTTTACCCTCAACTTTTGCGCTATTATTCCTCTTGCTAAAATGCTGGACTTTGCAACTGATCAACTTGCGATGCGGTGCGGTTGATTTTTGTTTTCTTTTATCCGCATTATATTTTTTTACATTTTTCTCATCGCAAGTACGGGAGAAACTATCGGAGGATTGCTGAATGCAACATTCGGAAACGCGGTCGAACTAATTCTTAGCGTCATGGCCCTCCGTGAAAACCTGTTCCACGTGATACAGGCAAGCATGATTGGTTCAATCCTCTCAAACATGCTGCTAGTGCTCGGCTTCTGTTTCCTTCTAGGCGGTCTCGTTCCGTTCGAGTTCAACAAGTTTCAAAAATTCGACGCGGATAAGGCAAATTTGAGCGCTGGATTGTTGAGTCTGACGTTTCTTGGCTTTTTGGTTCCCGCCGCCGTGCGCTATGAGTTTGCTCAGGATGAGAAGGATGGCGACGCGAAAGTTTTGGCTATTTCTCGCGGCATTGCTGTCGTTTTGTTAGCCATTTATGTCGCGTATTTGGTTTTTCAGTTGTACACGAATGTAAGCAAAAAAAAAAAGGAAAGATTCGTTTTCAGATATTAATGTTCTAAATAAAAACACAGCCAAATGGCCTTCTTGTCACGCCAAGATCAAGACGTATCATCGAAAGATCCAATTCTATGGAATCTCCCTCAGGAGGCGAAGGAACCGATGCCGACGACGACACCAGCGAAAAGCCAACCACGCTTGCATGGGTTGCAATTGCTACTCTAGCTGGAAGTACGTTGATAATTGCAGTGTGCGCAGAATTATTGGTCGGATCGATTGAAGGCTTATCAAAGCAGGCTGGAATTTCTGAAACATTTATTGGAATCATTGTTCTTCCGATTGTTGGAAACGCTGCTGAACATGTTACGGCCGTCAGTTCTGCAATTAGAAATAAAATGGACTTGTCGATTCAGGTTGCGGTTGGATCTAGTCATCAAATCGGTTTATATTTTCTTATTATTTTCATTTTAGAAATTTATTCACAAGAGAAAAACTACACAGCTCTTCTGGTTATTCCAACAATTGTTTTGGCAGGTTGGTTTCTGGATAAAGGAATGGATTTGGATTTCGGGGCCTTGCAGACTGCTGTTTTGTTGGTTTCAACGCTTGTCGTCAACGCCTTGATACAAGATGGCAGAACTCACTGGTTTGAAGGTTTCATGCTGATTTGCGCTTATATTATCGTCAGCATTGGATTTTACTATGTTCCAGATCCATAAACAGAATGTGGTGGGAAAAAAAAAAGGTTTTAAGGGATGCCAAATTTCTCGTTCTTGGGTGTTTTGGGTTTTTTTTTTAGCAAATTGGGTTCAACAATAAAACCGGATAAAATAGATGAATTTCCAAAACCGGAAAAACCCAATTTCAAAGAATACAAAAAACGAAATTGAACGATGCCAGTCGATCCAGATTCCACATGGCTCAACAGATCGTTGATCAACGATGTGATTTTACAGCCACAATTCTACATTCCATTCTTTTCGTCGTTGACAGCCAATTTGGCTTGGTATCGACTAGCCGAAAAATGGCTTCTTCCGTTCATCTATGGCGGTGCTTGCGTAACAGCGTCATCTTCATCATCAAACGCCAATAAAAACAGCAGCGACGAAACTCGACTCCAAAAAGCCAAATCGTGGGTGTCGACAGTGTTTTCCTCCCAGATCCTCATCCTTGGCGGTATCCCAATTGCGATCGAATTTCTGTTGTTAGACAAGAATGAAACTACTGCCGATTTGGTTTTGCGGGATTCAAGGTTTGTACAAATCTTACAGAAAAAATTTGAAGGTTTTTTGAAGACAATTGACTTAAATTTTTTATTTGTGATTTTTCTTTTATTTGCTTAAAATTCTGGTAGCTATTCGTGGGGTTTAGGAGCCTTTTTCATAGGCTTTTTGTGCGCCGACTGCATTCTCGGCTGCACATCATACCCTAAGCAATTCAATCTTCTCACTGGCTGGATTCATCATAGTGCATATGCATGCGTTGTTTTTTGGCTAATCTGTCGTGGTCAAATCGGCGTTTTTATGCCTTGCGTATCTTTTGCAGAGGCGTCCACGTTTTTGCTCGCGCTCGGCAGCGTGAATTCGAAATGGAGGACTGATTTGGGCTTTGGCGTGAGTTTTTTCCTTGGGCGAATATTAATTCAAACTTTGGTGGTTTTCTATGCGTTGAAGACTTATACCGGGTATTTCTGGGTTGCACCTGCCGTTCCTCTTCCGCTGCATGTTCATTGGTTTTACAAATGGTCAGTGGGATACTTTTCAGCAAAAAAGAAGAAGACTGTATGAACATTATGAACATTATTCTCTCTCTTTCTTTTTTAAATTATTTTTGGTTTGGTTTGTGTTTTTTCAAAAAATGCAGTTTATTTGTCAGAAGGAATTGAAGGTTGTTTAAAAAGCAAATCATCGCGACTTATCCAGCAGGTCTTTTGCTTCGTTGATCTTTGAGGCGAGATAGGGCGAACCGGCCCTGTCCGGATGATTGGCCAGCATGATGCGGCGGTGGGCGTCTTTCAGCTTGTTGGATGGCGCTGATTCCTTGACACCTAAGATCAGCGCCGCTTCGCGTGTTGTCATTTTGGCGTCGAAGCCGCCCTTGTAGAAGCCCGCCGCCGTGGCACTCTTCTTGAACACGGCCCGGTACGCTGCCCCGCCTAGCAGCGCCACTCCAGTCACTCCAGCTCCAATTGCAATAAACGTGGCCATATCGTTCTGTCAAAACACCAAAAGAAAGAAAAAAAGAAAAAGAGAAAAAGAGAAACAGATTCAAATATCAGTTCTCCATTTCTCCACGCATCCACGTACAGCGGTTGCCTTCATCTCCCCAAAACACTGCGTCAGTCAGCCACCCCTTTGCCTCAACCTCCACGGCAAACTTTGGGTACTCGCGTCGCGTCCACTCCAAAGTCTCTGCCAATACAACCCCAAAATCAACCACCATCCCACTCGCTTCGATTTCTTTCACTCGTGAATCGAGCTTTGTCAAATGCACAATTGACTTCATGACATCATTTGGCGATGCGTCTTCGTGATACGTGATTCCATATGCCTGTGTATCTGCCCGGTATCCAATCAAATAATCTTCCTCTTTCATTACTTCAAGAGCAGTCCGGACTCCATCTACACCATCAAAAACCACATCAACACTGCCGCCAATCTTGGATACTTTGACTCCCGACCACCCTTTCCGGATCCATTCACCAAACCACACGGTTTCTCCGCCAGATTCAATCTCCCCGTAGTTGAGTACTCGTCCGTTACGCACATATTCGTTACCAAGGAGGAGCATCTTAGTTGCGCTGACTACCTCAAACCGTGTCGCATTGAGGAATTTAATGGTTGTGTAGTAATGCAACGGACCAACAAGAAAGAAGCATGAAAAGAGGAATATTGGGCTGTGGTTGAGAGAGAGAAGCGTAATGCCGGTTAATAGTCCACATAAATGCGCAATTGTTTGCTGTGAATCGTCTTTGGCAACAATATCACCAACGTTTCCTATTTGAATATGCCGCCACATCAGCTAAAATTTAAGTAAAACTAAAACTCTTATAAACCTTGCAAAGCAAAATTTCGGGTAAAAGTCATATGCGTGCTATTGTATATGCTAAAATGAATGCTCCGCATCGAATATCCAAGGCTTGCAAATGTAAGGAACCATGCCGGTGACGGATTCAATATCGTGCAGAGTTGAAGCAGTGCGCCGCATAAACTGGCGATTTCACCAATAAACTTCCATGTTTTTGGATGTGAATCAAGGCTTCGCGCGAACCGATTAATAAAGAGGAGTTTTCCGATTTCACCGAATTGATCTGAAATATCAAAGCATTTAAGTTGCTTTTAAGCACGGCTAACGGCCTCAGTTTTTCAACAGCTTCATAATCACCCACCTTTTAAAACCCACTGAATAGCAACAGCACCACCTGTCGTTGCGGGACTTGCAACGCCAAGACTTTCCAACATACTTTGCGAGCACAACACCGTCACTGTGCTCCACAGAAACGTTTCAGCAAACTGCAGAATATGAACGCGTGAATATGAAGGATGGACGCTATCAGGAAACCCGATCGGAAGGAAAGTCTGTCGCGCCCATGAATTAATTGGATGCGGAATGGCCGATAGCACTGTTGAAACGAATGATGACGAAGTAGGTTTATTTGGTTGTCGATTTTTGTTTGGATCTTCGATTTGATCCTGCCACAAGTATTCGAGCTTTGTTGTTGCGTGTTTGGGCGGCGGCTGAGATAAATCTTTGTCAAGATTGTATATGCGCTTTCGACTGTGTATCGTTTCAGTAATATTAATGGCGTTGGTTGGCGGGGTGTTTTCAGGTTTCGATGCAAACGACAGCCGAGATCCGCTAATCGGTGATGCAAAAGTGAATACAAGTAGGCGGCATAATCGCGTGTGCCGAACAGATTGCAGCAGCAAAGTTGAGGTATGATGTCGGAGCATGAAATATCTGATTTTCTTTTTTGCCTTCTACAAACATTTGTCAGCAAATTGTGGTTAAGCTTTTGGAAATAATGAAAGGATTTTTGATAAATTGAAATCCATTCAGCTCACATTCACCTCCTGGTTGTTCCTGGAATCTAAAGTTATAATTTAGCATGCAATTTCACACCACCTGCTGTTTGTATTCCCTGTCTACATGCAAATTACTTTCAAGGAATGCAGAAGTCATGCCAACTGATGCAACTGTTTGGCAAGTCTAAATTGACTATTGGACAATGAATCACACAATATAAGGCTGATGATAGTGTGGAAGCATCAACAAGAGAGTTTTTATTTGTTAAGATTCAACACTAAAAACTAAATCCAGATCCCCCTTTATAGCTTTTTGCATAGTTTTCTTCTTCCATATTTTTCCTTGAGATGCCTCTGAATTTGAAATAATTTGAAATCCATCATTATATAGACATCTTTGAGTATTTCTCTTTTCCTTTTTTTTTTCAATAAAAAATGTGCACAACGTATGCAATTTTTTCTGTGCATCAAAAAATAATACTTTTTGGATCATTAACATCAAAGCTCTCTCAACTGTGTCAATGGCACCAATTTGCTGTGCTATATATCTTAAGTATTTGTTGAAATGTGCTGACTTGTGGCTCAATCAATACTTTTCAACATAAAAGTGAAATGTCCAACTTGAACACATCAAGTTCCAATGTATACAACAGGAGAAGTAAA
>JADGJH010000831.1:0-13997 GCA_027596945.1 Physocladia obscura
TTTTTTTTTTTTTTTTTTTTAAATTAATTTTCATTTTAATTTTCCCAGAAGGAGAGGAAATCGTGACAAAAACAGATCCCGAAATTCAAAACGCGGAACAAGCTGCAAATGACTTTGAAGAATCTCCTCCTCAGCTACTGAATTCACTTGAAGAACGCGACTCATCTGAGCCAACAACAATTCATGAGCTTTCTGCCTATGTTTTAAAACGCCTCGATATCCTACAAAGCAATCCAGATGTAATATTGAACATAAACAGCAGTCCAAATGCAGATACGGCCGCCGAAATATCTGAAATGATGGCATCAATTGCGAAAACAGCCAACGAAATTACAAAAATATTGTCAGAATCAACATTGTCGTCGACTTTACCCCTCGAAACCGCACCAGCAATAGAGGCACCCTTGTCCGAAGAATCATCAACAGAACAGCAGCACCACCTGTCAATACCAGCGATTGAATTAAAGCTATCGAAAACAATCGCGCAGGTGACAGAAGCAATCGATGTTCGAGCAGCGCACCGCGAGTTGCTAGTAACAAATTTGACAACGTTGAGTGCAGCGCAGCAAACTGCGATCGGCCAGATTGATGAACTTACAACACGGACTTTGAAGTTGAAGTATGCAGTTGGTTTGTTGGAAGGAAGAATTGAGGAGGTTGAAGAAAGTGGACGGGCGTTTTTGGAACGGATTGGCCGTGTTGAGCGAATATTGAAGGGTGGTAGTGCGGCTGTTGATGTTGGCGTTGGCAACAAGAGCAGTGGCGCTGATGGCAGCGGTAGCGGTAGTAGTAGTGGTGGTACTAACAGTAGAGTTGATCAAAGCTGGTTGTTTACATGGTTATTCAAGAGAGCGCCTGTGTAATTTATCACTAACAGTTTAATAAATGTTTTATTATGAGATGATACTGTCTTCCAAAAACTTAAAAACACTGTCGATAGCTGAAAGAGTTGACTGATCATGTTGCAAAGTCCCTGGAAAATAAAAATATAATAAACAGAAAGAAAGAAAGGGCGGAGGTGGGACTTTACCAGCTGAGACCATTTTCACACCAGTTCTATCAACACCAGATTTTGTGTCTAATGGAGTATTGCGACAAATCCAATTGACAGCAATCTTCGCAAAATACTGCCCGCCGCCATTATCGTCAACACGATTAAAACCCGCAGCAAATGCATGCACCGAATCTGTCAACGCAACACCAACAAGTCCGTCCCGCATAAGTTGATCACGCCCAATACCAGTACAAAGCGAGTGTATACAGGCACCGCCATAGCTGTGTGCAACAGCAACAACACGTCGTTGACCACTATTGTCCGCGTTTTCGTCCGTTGTTACACCGTCATTATTGCGAGACACGAAATTTTTCCATGCATACAAAACATGCTTTTCTGGAGACTCACTGCCGCGGACATAGGATTCGCTGCGACCGTCTTTTCCTACCACAGAATTGAGATTATTATTGAGAACTATTACAACCCATCCCCGACTGTGGGCACGATCAACATATTCTAGCATGCTTCCGCGATATACATTTTCGTTGATTACAATCTTGCGGCTTATTGCGTACGTGTATGCATGTTTTTTTTTTGTTTTTTTTGTTTATTAAATTTTAATTTTGAATGTGAGTTCATAATATGGAGCAAGCGGACTTGACTTACGCCCATTGACCAACTTGAATGTTACTTCCTGGAACGAGGAGAAGAAGAGGCTTTTTCGAAGACAATGCATCTGCGCTCATGTAGATTGTACTACAAGGCTCGTTGTCGTGTGCATCGACTGGGACTGTGTGCGCCACCAGTCCGCTCTCCCTCACAAGTCGATTGCAAATAATGTGAGTCAAGACGTCTATTCATACCGAGCATATTGAAGTATTGATCAATATGCTGAATGGTAAAAATGCACTATTTATAGTTGATCAGACCTCCAACTTTTTCATAATGGCGTTGATTGAAAGAATGGTTGTTTGGCTTCACATTGAAATCAAACGGTTTCCCATCGCTGACACGCACAAGCCGTTCGCCGTTCGCCCTGTCGATACGATATCCAAGAATGGCAAGTTCCTCCTGGGCATCTAAAGTGGGGTTTTGTTCGCTCATTTTTTCCTCGAAACTAAATGGCAAACTGACGGAAACTGCTTTCTGCCATGCCTTTCAATTTCATTTTATATAACAGCGATATGGAATTAAGAAAAACTATTGGTGTCGATATGAAAAAAGATAAAGAAAAAGTCATATCAAAAAATTTTCATATACAGATTCAGCAAACTCAGTATTAATGACACAACATACAAGAATTAGGATATATAAAGTCAATAGTGCATTAAAACTTAAGCTGGGTTAGCGAAACGCTGTTTGACTTGCTTCCAGTCTGTTGTCAACCCTCTGAAGTCTTAATTTCGGGCAGGTTTGTTTCTTTCATCAAAAATGAATTATTTTTTTTTTGAAACCCAGTTTCCCGCCAGCTGTCTCAATTGTCCATTGTTGAAGGAAAAGAAAAGGCCTTGGAAAAAGCCTCATCAAGAACGCGATTAATTTCGTCAGGAATTTCACGCTGAAGCCAGTGGGTATTGTTTTCGTACATGATGGTTTTGGTGTGATTAATTCGTTGTAAAATTAGCGAATTCAAATGTTCAACTGGAAAGTAGGGATCTTTGGCACCCCATACAAGAGTGACTGGAATGAAAGACGGAATCTCCGACTTTCCTCGGTTGAATAGCTTTAACGAATGACTAAATGGGGCCGTGTATCGGTACCAAGCCAACTGGAATTTCTGAATTTGTGAACAAAAGAAAAGAACGAAAAAAAAACAAAAAAACTCAACCATGCTTGTCAAAAAAAACGGTTTCTTCCAAATATCCTTATACTCTTCGATATCTTCAACACTATATGCTCCTGGGATCGACGTTCCAAAAGCAACATTCACCAACATTTCGAAATTATTTGCGGCAAGAAACCTTTCTGCAAGCGAAAAGATACTGCCAAAAGTTCGGATACAAATAATGTACCATGAGTGCTTGATGAATTTCCATGGACTGAAAAGCATCAGATCCATATATGCCAGATCATGAACGCCAGCGAGTTGTACAACACAGGCAAAAAGTTCAGGATTATCGCGAACAAGGACCCACGTCGTAAGAGCACCTGAATCATGGCCGACTTGATCGCTTCAGTTAGATCAAAACAAAATTTGAGGGATGACCACAAACCAACGCAAACTTTTTCACCTCGCGGAACAAACGCTTCAAGCAGTAATTTAATATCGAGAGCAGCGTTTATGTAGTTGTAGTCCGAAACAGGAGTGTCAGCATGGTAGCTGCCGTTAAAGCCACGCAAATCTGGCACAATTACATTGTAACCGTTTTGGCCGAGGAATAAAATCTGAGACGACCAGGACAGCAAACCCGTCTCAGGAAAACCGTGAATCAATACAACCGTTTTTCCAGTAGAAGGACCGGCAAAGGTGACAAACGAGGGGTGGGCGTTATGGAGTGGAATAGAGATGTGAGTACGGATGACGGGAGGATTAGCGTGGAGGAGCAACTGGAGCGCAGTTGTTTGCTTTGTGTTAAGAGGTGTTTCCGTTGTTTGCAATGGTGATTGCGTTGTTTGTGCCGCCTCGATGGGCGATCGGAATATCGTTTGGCCAGGATGTGTTACTGTTAATATTAGTGCTGCCACTGCCACTGCCACTACTGACAACATTATTCCAACTGTTCACTGAATTGTTAATTGAGAAACAATTTCCCACGAAAAATCAATCTTGATCGGATCGATTCCACGTTCCGTTTAACCCAACGTCAAATCGGCAAAATGCAGGAGAAAACTACGATGGGGCGCGATCATGAGCAATACAGGAGTAATAGCAACAACGACATTACCAACAGCAACTCCAACGATGCGCAAACACAGACGCTACGGCATGCGGCGCACATCCTCGGCTCACTGCAAGTCGACCGCTGTGCGTTAGCGCGCGCTGCGTTGCGGCGGTGGCGTGGGCGCGCGCAGAGTCTTGTGCAGCTTTGTCTGTCTGCGCCGCTCTCTGACAGGCAGCAGAAAGACAAGGACAACGAACAATACTCAAACTACTCAAACTATCTCTACTTCAATGCTGCAAAGGCAGATTCCGCTGTTTCGCTGCTTGCACTCGTCAAGCAAGTCGCTACTTTTGTTGCGAAACTTTCTGAAGCAAAGGTAAGGAAAATGATTTGATGGGCAGTATTGATGCCTTTATTCTTCAGTTCATGCACTCCTTTGTCAATCGCGACGCAACTGCTGCAAGAATGGCCGTCTTTAATCAAGAGCTCGCTTCAATTGCCCAAATAATGTCTCTTGCCATTGAAGCCGATGCAAAAGCTTGGGCTGAAGAAGACAAGGAAGATAGAAAACTGGACTTGCTCGAACTCGAAAACACTCTTCAACATCTTGTCGACAATGATTACAAGGTTACTGTGACATATTAATCCTTTTGCTCTTGATTTATATTTAATATATTACAGATTCTCAATGCTCTTGAACTCAAACAAGTTGAATATTTTGAAGCCATTGAAGCTCTGCAAAAGAGTCTCACCGAACAGGTTGATAAAGCTCTCCAACAGCGATCAATTGACAGACTATTTATGGAGCGTGCTCTTACGTGCCTTCAACGCGCCACGACGAATTCTACTGATCCCGCCACTCAAAAAATGCGCGCGGCAAACTTAAATAACGGCCCACCACCACAATGGGTGCTCACATCCTGGGAAGTCGACGTTGGCGAAACCATAGCGCGCGGCGGTTTCGCTGAAGTTCTGAAAGCAACATGGCTCTCGCACACCCCCGTTGCAATTAAGCGCCTTCACATGCGTCTTGAAACGGAAAAAATCCGGAAAGATTTTCTTAGAGAAGTGAAGACGTGGTTTCCGCTGAGACATCCCAATATTTTACCACTTTTAGGTGCTTGTGCCACTTCTCCGCACCCTTTTATGGTGATGCCATTCATGGCGAAAGGACATTCATTGCAATATTTGGAGTGGTGTGCAGATACATTTGGTCGCACCAATTTGGAACCTAAGGGTGTTCAGTTGCTTTATGAAATTTCATTGGGTCTCCAATATCTGCATTCGCGAAGTGTTGTACATGGAGATTTAAAGGCCGTTAATGTTCTGGTATGATTAATTAAAAAATCTTGCACTTTATGACATATACCAAAAAAAAAAACACACGAAAACAACTCTTATTTATAGGTAGACAGCCATGGCGTAGCCAACGTGTCAGATTTTGGATTCTCCACACTCAAGCAATTTTCGTCAACGCGTGCATCAATGACAAGATCATCAGACGGCGCCATAGCATCCGCCGCTGCGGCACCGTCCAACTTTGGCGGTACGCTTCGCTGGATGTCTCCAGAACGCCTCCAAGGCGGTCATCTTACACCCCCTGTGGACGTGTACGCATACGCAATGACATGCTACGAGATATTAAGCGAAGGTGAGGTACCTTTGACGGAGATACCGGACGTGCTATTGTTTCAGCATGTTGTGAATCTGCACACACGGCCGGCAATGCCGAAGGAGCATGTGTATGTGAACAGCGGTGAAGCGTTGTATCGGATCATGCAGACATGTTGGGACCCGAATCCGCTTGCACGGCCAACGTTTTCGAATCTTGCCATCAATATAAAGTCTATTGTTGGTGAGGTACGAGGTAAACAGCGAGCTGTTGCTGGCGGTGCTGGTGAAGATGCTGTGGGTACTGGTGGGGGTGATGATGGAAATAGTTTATCTGACGGAGGTGGAAATGAAAATGGGGCAAAGATTGGAGGCGGGTTGCTTCGAAGCGTTGGGCAAGAGAAGCAATTGGAGATGTTCGGAAGGACTTCGAAAAGAAAACCTCAAATCCTGGGACGAGAAGATAATCCTGATGAAATTAATATTCAATTTGAGCCTGAAACTTGGGGCAGTTTAGGTTTGTTCATTCATCATCCTTTTTATAGATATTTTTGAATCATTGACTTGGCATATGTTTTCACAGTTAATGACCTTTTGCCAATATTCTCGAGAAGCCAACGAGCACAAATTAAAAATGATATACTTCTTCTCGGACGGGAGTTGAGCAACCCAATCGTCGAAATCCCCGTATCAGCCCCTCCATCGGAACTAAATGATTTTTTATACAACCTCAAAATCTCCGCTGGATACGAAACGAGCACTGTCCGGTTCATTGAATATATGCAACATCCATCTAAAACACGAGCGGAACAAACAGTAAAAGCAAGCATACATATTGCACTGTCAAAGCTGGGAACCAAAGGTAGAAACTTGAGGCTAAGTACTGAAAATGAAATTAAAAAAAACTGGGGGGTATTTGGGGGGGTTTGGAATACACTACAAAACCTTTATTATTCCCCAATAACGATATTGAAAGAGGGAGAACGGATGACAGTGGGTGGGGTGGCTATCCCGCTGCGAAACAGCGATAGCACAATCGTGTATGTCGGGGGCGGGACGGGATCGAGGAACGCAAGTGTGCAAATACGAACCGAGAACGAATAAATGGTTGCTCAAATCAATCTTTTTGGCAACAATAAATGCCAATCATTTTTTTCCACACAAAAACGAAACGAATGGCAGCGACTGAAACACGGCTGCCGGCTCGATCGCCTCCGTTGCTCCATCTTTTTATTGTTATAGTTATTGCTCTTGCCGCGTCCGTCGGCGCGCTGAAGTTCGAGCTGCAGTCGGCCCCGCCGGGCGGCAATCGGCGCTGCGTCAAACAGTATTTGACGGCCGACACACTCGTTGTCGGCCACTACGAAGTCGGGTCCGATTCGCAGAGTTACCAGCGCATTGATGTTGAGGCGAGTTTTGTTGCGCGTCTGTTTACCGTTTTGTATCTATTCTCCTGTAATTTATTTCCCTCATTCAGATTTTCGATGATGCGCCAATTCCTAGCAAATACTACCGTGAGTTCGCGTATGCCGTCCCCGAATTCATGATATTTATTTTTTCCCTTATGCCTCTCTCGTCTTTGCTTTTAATTATTGCATGTTGCTTAGTTTATTTGCACCAATTCTACAGACAAAAACGATGTACAAGAAGGCTCCCAGAAATTCACTTTCAACATGCACGAAACCGCCAATGTGCACTATTGTTTTACAAATACGAATACCATGCAAGGTGAAATGCATTTACTTCAACCTTGTATTTAGGACTTTTTTTCAATTTATAAACGAATAAAAAAACAAAAAACAGGATATCACGAATCCATGAGCGCTGCCCGCACGATTTCGATTCATACTGACACTGGTGCTGAAGCGGAAGATGTTTCGGAAACAAAAAAAGATCTGACTCCTGTCGAACGCGAACTCTATAGACTTGAACATATTTCGGCCCAATTATTGGCAGAAATGGACAAGTTAAAAACCGACGAAGAGAAAATGCGGGATGTTAATGGTATATTGATTAACTTTTTTATTTTAAAAATATCTTGTTTACAGAAAATTTTCATTTGTAGAATCGACAAACTCTCGTGTTGCTTGGCTGAGCACACTATCTATTATTGTTTTAGTCGGTGCCGGCGGATGGCAGGTGTATTACTTGCGCTCATTCTTCAGGAGCAAGGTACAAACTACTTCATTTGTATCTTACTTTCTCAAGTTGAAAAATTGTTCCTATATTTCGACAGAAAGTCCTTTAAAATTCGAATAACTGTTGATGAGATGAAAACTTGGGAAAGGCTGAATAAAAATATATTGAAAAACGAATTACCACTTGAAAAAAAAGCCACTTATGATTTATTATCCGGCGGAATGTATGTATTCATACTATTATTGGCCCCAGCAGCGTCTTTAATAATGTTTTGAACTCCCACTGGCACAAGTTTCATTGCACGGCCAATATTTGCCGTCCAAGGAATAACTACCTCGGCACTCCGCCCATTTGTCAAAATATTTAATATTTCTTCGGCCACTTCCTCTGGGGACAAAGTTGGGAATAAATCGAAGCGGTATTTTACACCTCGAAAAAGATCTGTGGATATCAAGCCTGGATAAATACCAGAAAATTTGACGTTTCTGTTATTCATAATTATTTATTTATCTTTTTTGAGAAAGTAAATACACTCACGTGTGTTTCGTTTCTTGAATCATTGATTCGGTGAAGCCAGAAACGCCAAATTTGGATGCACAATATTCAGCTGTTCCAATCAAAAAATTAAAAATAAAAAAAGCACAAAAAATTATGGTAAAATAATAAAAATAAAAAGAGTGTACCGACTCCTGCAATTCCTCCAATTCCTAAGAGTGACGATACATTGAGCTATCGCGTTTAATTTTTAAATATATATGACTATTTCTTTGACTTACAATATGACCGTGATTCGATTCAATCATTTGCGGTAAAAAAACTTTTGTCGTCCACATGGTTCCAAGAAGATTAACGTTGATAACTCTATTAGTGTTACGAAAATTATCCTACTTGCCTTAACGACACCTTTTTTTTTTTTTTTTTTTTAGCCTGTACGCACCGTTAAATGACACTAGGCCCCAGTTATAGAAATTTTTTCCCCCCGATTATGCCAGCATTTTTAATAAGAATTTTTTTTTTAATTTTTTTTTTATTATATTTTTTTTTTTAATTTTTTTTTTTTTTTTAAAATTTTATTTTTTTTTTTTAATAAATTTTTTTTTTTTTTTTTTTTTGTCTCCTGTACTCACCGTTCAATGACACTAGGCTCCAGATCTAGAAATTTTTTCCCACCGAGTATTCCAGCATTGTTAATCAGCATTGTTGGAACTCCGATCTGCAACGAGAATTGAATATTTTGTTAATAACAAGCGGATTGATACCTTTTCATTGATGCGATCGCCGATTTTTTTCACAGCAATGTAATCAGACACATCGCAGGGGAAATACGTTACTTTTTCTGTAGACATGTTTTTTAAATAAACAAAGATATTAAAAATGTAAAAACCTGAATCAAAGTTTTCAGTCAGAGGTGCAATTGAAAGAATGATTACATGCTTCGGTTTGTATTTCGTTAGTAGACGTTTTACGATCGCAAGGCCGACACCCTGTGAGCCTGTTTTTTTGTTTAAGTTAACTTTTTTTTTTTTTTTTTTCGCCAATACCTCCTGTCACAACCACGATTTCTTCACTCCAGTCGACAAAAACAGCTGGATTCGCTAGTTTAAATAAGAACAACACCGACGTTATCAGAACTAGAATAGTGGCTAAAAATGTCGAAGTCTCCAATATCATTCAATTTTTTTTTTTTTTTAAAAAAAAAAAAAAAGAAATGAATCTGCAAGAGAAAATACCAAATAAGCTGAGATATGTTCACCCTGACAGAAAATCCAACAACCCATTCAGACAAAGAACTGACAAAGAAAGAGCAAAAGAGTCAGCCATCTGACATGAGTTTGCGCAGCATGTCAAAGAGCAAAGAAAATTGCAATTTCAATGTTGTGCCCTTGAATAGTGGTGGTGGTGGTAATCATGGGAGGTATAAATGGGCTGGAAAATTTGGACTCTTCTTGAAGTTGATGATATTGCAGAATCCAAAAAAAACAAATAAAACTTTGGCACCTGAGCCTTTGAGGAATTGTTCCAGCAATTTTGTTGCTGGTTGACATTTCTTGTGTACTTTATTATCTTTACACATTATTTCAGTGTAGTGATCACTGTAGATGGCCTCTTTCAGTTGTTAGTGCATTGCAGTTATGTTTATTAGATCTTGAATTCCAAATCTTTAATGAAAGCTTTGTATTTCAATTCTTATTTATTGAACACAGAGAATTAATGGACCAGCTATATTTGGCAGTGAATTATTCCAGACTGTTGCCACTGGTCATGGAATTTTAACATATGTTAATGTCTCATTAATCCTCTGTTTGTCTGGGATCAGTGAGATGCAACCCTAATGAAAATTTGTCAAAAATGCCATGTTTTTGGCCATTACTGTTAGATCCTGATTATAAACTTTAAAACAGACAAAACTATCATGTTTGCCGTACCTAAGAACAGGTCTTCATGTAGTTTGGCACGGTTTCATTCATTGGTGGTGGAGAATGATCATTTTAAATGGGAATTTTGAAACATTTGTGATTTAAAAACAAAGTTACATACTTTAGATTTTCCAAAACATAACTTTATCTTTACTTTTTATAATATGTTTCAGAATTCTTAACATGTTGACCAGGGTTGTTTCTGATACATCTAGCACATACAGCGCTCAGTGGAATATCACCAAAAAAAAATAAAGTTATTCAAATCAAAAGATATAAAGCTGAAACTTAAGTCATGTTTAATTATTATTAAAAGTGTCTTTTACACTAAAAAAAAAAATCCAAATTTTGTCTGACAACTGTCGGTGAGACAACTTCCAAAAACTTGTAAACATCATGCACAGCTTCAATTCTCAATGAATCAACATGAATCTTGCAACATCCTAGATGTATCACTTGATTAAACACCGTATGTACATTTGAATTGTTAATATTGGTTACTGCTTTATTGAATTTACAATTTTTGAAAACAGTGATTTCAAGTTTGTGAAAAATATTAAGAACCTATTTTAAACACTTAATAATACAATATAAAACACTTGCTTGACATTAAAAAAACAATTCAGAATCTTTGCTTTGTTTTACAGATCCAACTTTTGAAATTCGGCACATATTCCATCTGGACAACCTCAAAAACAATCTGATCACAAGCTTTGGCCACAAATTCACCTAAATCCACTAAGTACATGAAAATTGTCCTTTTGCTGATCTGTTGAAGATTTGGGACACCAGAATTTATTTTAAAAAAACCTGAAAATTACAACTTTTCATGAAGAGTGACAACAGCCTAATTTAAACAATCAATATCATACACTTAATTGATATTGAAAGCATTAAACAGATTCTACAAATTGTTTTCCAGCCTTGTATTTTGAATAAAGTCAAACAAAAACAAAACATTTTTGCACATATTTGATTTACACAACACCAAACAATCCAATTTCCCTGATTCCAATGGCCATAGTCTTCTTCAATCTTTTTGAGACCCAGAAGTTTTTCCGTGAAGTTAGAAGTCCAAAAAACAACTTACCGGCTTCAAATTACAGCATACCCTGGCATATTCATTATTGCAATAACTGCGCACAATTTGTTTTATTGAAAATAGTTGCAAAATAGTACTAAATCAGGTTAGTATTCATATTGTAAGATCAAAAAAGCAGAGCAAAAAGGAACAGACAACAACACCTTTCTATTTCTTTTCACTTTGCTTTCCTGATCCAATTTTTAGTTGGGTTTTGGTTTATCTGGTTGCCAATCTCATCAAACAATAGCAAAAGAAAGAATTGTTTTGCTAACAGAGCAACACAATAAAAATCTCACTTGGTACTACTGCAA
The DNA here is from genome assembly GCA_027596945.1 of Physocladia obscura. Lineage (NCBI taxonomy): Eukaryota > Fungi > Chytridiomycota > Chytridiomycetes > Chytridiales > Chytriomycetaceae > Physocladia > Physocladia obscura. The sequence goes on from JADGJH010000831.1 coordinate 11,379, forward strand.
ATCCCAGGAAAAATTGAATTTAGATGCTCTAGGTGTATTCCTTTGTGTTGTTTTAAATAAAAAAATAAAATTTAATTTATTCCAACTTTAACTCAAGCACCATCTGCTTTGACATCTTCAAAATTTTTTTTGGCTTCTTCATTGCCATTTTTTTTTGCATTCCCATTGGCTAGTAGATCTTCATAATCATCGTCATCTTCCAAAACAATTTGCTCTACTGAAAGTTGTAGTCTTTTTGTCAATTTCTAGACATTTGCATTGATTTTAATCTTGATCTTTCAAACATGTTTTGCCAAAAGTGTCAATTGGTCTTTTTGTAACTTCAATTTTTTGGCCATTCCATTTGTGGAAGTCCTTCAACTTTGATTCCAGCCAGCCAAACTTTCAAGAAACTTTTGAATTGAAATTTCTTCTTGATCAGAGCAAAAACCTGTAGTAAATAAATTAGGTCATACAAATGCAATTAAAAAACAGCAATTATACCTTCTCAAGAAGATGGTCATTGACTACTTCTTGAAACTTTTTTCTGATATTTGAATGTCTTTGTTCAATTGCCAATTTCATATTTGCAAATGCCATACTTTAGAATTGATGCTGCTTTTTGTCAGACATTTCTATCTCTGTTGGCAACAGTGCATTTAATGTTTTTACCTCTGCATCCCAGTGTGCAACTTTTAGAATATGAGCTGGTGTCAACTGTTTCAGTATCTGCTTGTATTCTGTTTTTCCATTTTTGTTGACTTTGCTTTTTAACAAATTCAAAAGTCTAAACTGCCCTCTCTTTTGATTTATGTTAGAATTCTTAACTTTGAATTAGATTTACCTTTACAATGCATCCCCTGTTCTTTTTTTTTTTTTCACCATTAGCACCTGCATCTGCATTTTTTTATCTGCACATGCTGCCATTTTGACTTCCAATCTGGCTTCTTTCCCAAATATATCCCATTGCATATACAAACAATGCTGATTTTGATTTTCTTCAACTTTTACATATTCAGATAATCAACTGGCTGAATTGACTGTCAATGAACCAATGGCATTTGTGAAATTAATTGGATCTTGTACTGTCAATGTTGGCACATTGGTATTCAAAGCTGTCTGGATGAGAGGGAGCACAGTGTTTGCCTTTGTTACAGGTTTTAATTTCAATATGTTGTTGACAAAGTTCTGTTTTGTTCTCAATTATTTCAGTTTCAGACATTCTGCACAAATAAAAAAATAAACACTGAATTCTTGTTCTGTCTGGTACCACCAGCAACAAGAATCCTTCCCTTTACACTCAGGCTGCACTTGGTCAATGCCAGCATCTAAAGCCACCTCATCACCTATTGCCCTGGTCACTCAACCATGTCCTGTCGCGTGGGGGTAAACATTTCTTTGGAAGCTTGTATTTACTAGTCAAATCATCAGGCAGTCCACCACATTTTCAAAACAATCCTTCAAATGACATAGTTTTAAATTTTTGCAGAACATCAGCAATAATGATTTCAAAAAGAACTGTGCTATTTTCAATAAAATGACATTGAAATGATTTCTTGACCACCACAAACATGATTTCAATTGGATTGAAAAATGGGCAATATGCAGGTAAAAATAGAAACATCCCCAAAGATTGCAAATAGTATGTCACATTTGGGTGGCAGTGAATTTTGGCATCCTCAAGTATTGGTCCAGGAAATTTTTTCACTTGACTTAACATCAAAGCTAATGAGTGGCATGCTTCCATAAACTCTTTCCAATCAAAAGTTCCAGATGTCATCCAAGTTCCAAAATGTTCATCAAGACCCACAAAACACAATTAGGAGACTCTTGCTTTTCAATTAAATTCACTGTAGTAGTATATCTTTTTTCCACTAACTCCATAGTCTTTTTTTTGCAGTATATTTTGGTTATCAAAAGAAACTTCATCCAAAAATACAAAATTCATATCAATTCAATTGATTGTATTTAATTTGTTGCAAAATCAAACAACATCATCAACAAATATTTGAATTGCTCTGAGCTCAATCACTTTTCAAGTCAATCCAGCTTCATGGAAAATATGGCACACAGAGCTTGCACTAATGGTGACTTGAAACTCTTTTTCAAATTGATCCTCAGTTTCATCAATGTTGTTCAACAAGCTAGGTTTGACTTTCAATTTTATACTTTTCCAAGATACTTTTTTGCTTTTAGAACTAAGACTTTTCCCACTTTCAAAATCAGAAATCCAGTACTAATTATTGAAGGTGATTTTTGAAACAAATTTGCAAGATGACTCTTCTTCAATCCGAGAAAATAGACATATACATGCAGTACCACATTAATTCTTTACTAGCCTGCTTATGACTGACATTGTTTAGAATTTCTCTCTTTTGTTGAAAACTTAGTTAATACACCACAATGCTATTTTCATACATTTTAAGGTCCAAAAATGCATCACAATGGATTAAAATGCAGTAAATGAAAGCAATGCTACCCCCCACAATGGAAATACCATCACAATACACTAAATCTATCACAATGTATCACAATGCATACACAATTTAAGAAATATATTAATAACATTCTAAAGAAATTAACTGTATTTCAAAGTAATTACAAATATATACTTTATTTATTTACAATTTCTGAAAAATT
>JADGJH010000832.1:0-13989 GCA_027596945.1 Physocladia obscura
GGCTCATACTCGCGGCGGCGCCAGCGACCCAACTGCAATTGCAGCCATCACAAAATACGCAATCCAGCAGTACAACGTTGATCCTAGCCGCGTTTATGTCACCGGAGAATCTTCAGGTAAAACTGTCCAAATGACTGTTTTTGTCGAGAATCTAACAACGTTTTTCCCTTTATTCATTTTCAAGGTGCGATGATGACAAACGTAATGGCAGCATTGTATCCAGACCTTTACGCGGGAGCCTCTGCTTTCATGGGTGTCCCATTCAACTGCTGGCAGTCTTCCGCGTCTCCGTCTGCAACGGCTGCGGCACCTTGGGATTCCACTTGTGCAACTGGACAGCGTATCTTGCCAGCGGCAACTTGGGCCAGCTATGTCACGAACGCGTTTCCTGGATACTCGGGCTCACGTCCAAAAATGCAGCTGTGGTAAGTGAATATAAATTAAAACAGGAATGGTGAATTTCTAAATCACGTGAAAATTTTGAAAATTCAGGCATGGTACAGCAGACACGACTCTCTATTACGTGAATTTGGGTGAAGAAATCAAGCAATGGACAACCGTGTTGGGTGCACCAAATGCGGGTCCAGCGACTACTGTGCAATCCGGATGGACCCGCACCCAATACACAAACTCAGCTGGACAAGTTTTGGTCGAAGCTTACTCAATTGCTGGAGCTGGACACGTTCTGCCGTTGTCCGGAATGGTTTCTCCTTACTTGATCAACTTTTTCCCGGGTTTGAAAGGTGCCACCACTGGAGTGCCGACTACGACCACTACGACTGCGAACAAACCACCTTCAACTACTACCACCACTGCCGCAAAACCTACCACCACTACTTCGGGTGGTCAAAGCTCTTGCTCTGCACTTTACGGTCAATGTGGAGGACTCGTGTGGACTGGACCAACCTGCTGTGCTTCTGGCTCGACTTGCAAGTACAGCAACCCTTACTATTCACAATGCTTGTGAGCCAACACATTTAATTTTTTCTTTTACGATTTTACAAAACGAGATAAAAATCAATAAAAAAAACTCTTTTCAAAATTTTTTCATTTATTTCTTCCAGCAAACACAGAAGAGGGGAGAAATTAATCGAGTTGTGCAAAAAGGTCGTACAAGAGACTCGTTGGAACATATTCAATAAAATTCAAAAAAGACTAAAGTTTCGTTATTATATTTTTTTATATATCCAGATGATGGTATTTTTCAAATTACTTTGTTTTCCCTCTCCTCTGTTCCTTTTTTTTTTTTTTGTCTTTGCGTCGTCACCTGACAAGAACTCTGTGATAACACGAATAATTTTGAAAATCAAAAAAATTTTTTTAATTGAACGATAATGATTCCACACGTGATAACATTATTAGTTCCGAATCAAACAACTACGAAGACCTTTCAAGAAGGGCTAAAAGTTTTTTGTAGAAATAAAACAACAACTTTTGGAGTGGAAAATTGTCGATAGGTACAAAAATCACATCAAAAAAAGAAAATTGAAAATTATTGGAACTCTGTGCGAATTAGTTTCATCTGAAATCAAAAACTCTTCATGTGACGCTTTTATTATGGCGAAAGTCAATATTATTATTACCATTTTTTGATTATAAAAGCTCTCCATAAAGAAAATGAAAGTTTTGGCGATTCTTGCTGCCGTGAATTCTGTGCTTACCACAAATTTTGTTCAAATGTTAGGATTCTCGCCAAACCCGACAGACGTAGTCACTGTGAGTTTTGATTTCAAATTTTTTTTTTTTTTTTTTGTAAACGTAAACTTTCATTACTGTGTATGTTTCAGTGTAAACTGTCGATTTATTATAATAAAGTACGAGCCTGTGTGTGTTTCAGTAAAAACTATAAAATATCACACAAAATACAAGCATTCCTTTTTATAGTCCAGTCCTCCAAATTCTGAGACAAATTAAACATAAAAAAACACGTTTTGGTTGAAGTTAACTTGATTTCGGGAGATTGGGATGCTTTGTCTTTGGCTGGTATGGCTAATCCGTACTTACCCGAATTTATGAAGAGTTGAAAGCGTGATGTGATTTGATATAGTTATACAATGAAAAACAAATGCAACAAGAATTAAAATTAAAACTTGAAACTTGAAAAACATTACCACAAATTATTAATAACTATTTCTTACTACTTTGAAAAAGAAAAAAAGAAGGGGTCAAAAACAAATTCCAGTTCTTCCCAAACACTTCTTTTATCACAGCTCACCCGTAGAACCACCTCAGTCACTCCCAACCAGCTCTCCTTTAGCAACAAAGAAAGTGGCCGTCAAAGCAACGCCCCACATGGCGGCGACAATGTAGCAAATCGCCTCCGGCATGAAACCAACTGTTGCGCGAAACACAATGGGCATAACCGCATGACTCACGAGACTTCCAAGACTCTGCAAAACCTCTAAACTTGCAAACAACTGGCCTTGCGCATTTTGCGCAACAGTCTTTGATAGCAACGCCCGCAGCGTTGGTAACGCTGACGACGCAAACGAATAGATCGGAATAATATAGTAATATTGGGCGCCATCCGTAACACGCCCAAACAATGTCAACGTCACAACATAAGTCACCAAGCCAGCACGGATAAGCCACAACTCAGCACTTACACGACCGTCGTGCGAGTTTTGCCGCGCAAGGAGCCGGTGCATAATGAAGGGAACGATTCCAGCAAAATACGCGAATCGACAGAAACTGCCAACCATCAAAAATCGACCGCTTTCATAGCTGTCCCAGCCAAACCGTGCACTCGGAACGAAAAAGAATATAAACACATACGCAGATTGTGTCAGTGCGCCCGTTGCATTAATTAGCGCGAGAATTGTGGGAGTGCGTGTTGAAAATAATTTGAGGAGGGATTTGAGCGAGTTTGCTAGATGGACTAGTGGGTTCAGAGTCGTCGAAACATCGATCAGTGGTTTGCGACGTGATTCAGGGAGTGATTCCTTAACAAAGAGTAGTCCATATGTCACTATAATTAATTCAGCGGCAATAATTACAGTAAAAACAGTCGATAGTCCATAACTCTATGGAGCGCAATGTTTGTTAAAAATAAAAATGAAAAATTACTCGAACAAAAATGCTATTAAAAAGAAAAAGGATATCAATAAGATTACCTCATACAAAAGACCACCAATATAAGGTCCAAAAGAAAAACCAAATAATGAAAAGGCTTCTTTTAAGTAAAATACGCGTGTGCGAGTTTCCCCAGTTGTCAAATCTGCAAACATGCTGTACACAGTCATAACAAAAACGGCATTTCCACCCAAGCAACCTTTGACAAGATCGGCAAGCACCAACAGCCACAATCCGAGATCATACGCCTCAATGACGAGGACGGCAATTGCGGGTAAGATGACTGCAACGAATGGCAGAAACAGGATCGGGCGACGTCCAACGCGATCGAGAAGTAAACCGATAAGCGGAGAGATGAAGAAGGTTGGAATTGCAATAGCAAGTGAGATTGCCTGGACCCAGAACGCTGCGGCGGTCTATTTTTTGGACGAAAAGTCAAAAACGCGCCGAAATTGAGGGGAAAATGGAGATTTGACAAAACTTGGACATCTGAATCTTTTGCACAGACAGGATAAGGTCGTGTGGCGTTTGGCTGCAGCTCATGGCAGACTTTAAGAATAACAAACTGATTGATAGGATTGAGGCCCATAGTGGAGACAGCCATATGGACCAGCAACAGCGGCAGAAGAATTAGATACGCTGCCGATGCAGACGACACCGCAGTTAGCGTCGATGATGTTGTAGATGATGTCGGTAACAGCGATGCCATATCATCACTGCTGAGTGTCAGATTTGTGCCTGACAATGCTGACGCTGCCGCTGCCAACGTCGCTGGGTCCGTTTCTCCTCCCAAAAGCGGTGCTCGTTCTGTGGACATTCCAAAATGTGTTCTCAATTTCAAATCTGAGAAAACGGATTCAACTGTCACCCATCCACCAATTGAAATAAAAAAATAATTCAATGGATCCAGCAATTTGAATTAGATAACATATACTAGAAACAACAAAAATGGTAGAGTGTATGTTCTCTCATTACTTCAAAAACAGTGAATTGCGGTATACTTTATTGAGAATCCACTATAGTTCCTTGGTGACATACAATTAGATTTTTGCTAGCAATTGCACAAATCAATAAATGTTTCATATATCTGGCATGTGATTCATGCAGCAGGCCTGATGTGGAAAGGTTTTAGAGAAGTGTGCGATGCAAATCAAAGAGGCAGACATAAGGAAACTCACTCATAAATTGAATTCAATTAATTGGAATTTCTATGCCATTTTTCTAGACAAGGTTTCTTTTGACAACAGGAAGATGCTTAGAAGTCACAAATACACATTCAAAGGAAAAATACTGTTGCTATGAGCTAAATAACAACAACTCTTCTCTGCTTTGTCAACAGCACTGAAATTCTCTAAACTTTTCAAACAGAAGGGACATTCAATAAAATGAAGTTCAAAATATGCTGCCTTGAATTAGCCAACAAACAAGCAAATGCAAACATATCCAGGGTACAATTTAGTCTGGATTCCTGATGAAACCAGAATTCATCAATCGAGTAATTTCTTAATCTTTGATTAAACAAATTCTAACATTCAACTTTAGGTTCTTCGCGACTCTTCCACTACCAATTCAATCCATGCCGAATATCCCTTATCAAATGCAAATATACACATTCTTGTCAAAAACTCTGATGACGATTTCGAGAGTGATAGAATCAAGAACTCTCGAATTATACGCCAACTAACGGTAAGTCACGTGACTTGGCAAGTGGTATATAAACTGGTCCTCTCTCTAAAACTCCCTCTTTTTTTCTTTTCAAAAACAGACAACGATGAAGGGGCGACACGAGAACCTGGAAGCTGATGAGGAGAGTGGCGAAGGAGTGGTGGTGAGTTATTTTGAATTTTCGGACATTCATCATTACGTTTATTTCTGGTAAAAATAGAATCCACCCGACGAATATCTTGGTGTGTAACTCACGGACCAAGGAAAAAGTAATTGGGTGAAACTTTTCAATCACAAGACCGGTGGTATTTGTGAGCCAGTGAGGAGAAAATGTCTTTGCTGTGAAGATTGGATGGACTGGAGAAATGCAGGGTGCCTTGGCGTAAAAAGTGATGGCTCATATCAGTATCAGAGCTATTGCATCGGAGAATGTTACAAGTCCGGAAACAAACAAGTAAGTTCCCTTGTTCATGAAATGCAAATACTAACTTGGTCTCGGTAGCACTTTGATTTCTTGAGGGGCGACATTTTACTCTTCATTGACCAATTAGCTGCAAAGGCCCGCGCTAAGGACAAAGAGTCTGGATTTAATATTGGGATGACGTCGAAGGAATCGAATCAGAGGTTTCGCGATGTATGGGCACAACAGAAAAACAAGCCTGGACTTCCTTATCACCATCCTGACCAAGAGCTTGACTGGCTTTGTGTCGCATGCAATCGGTAATACTTGTGTTTATGTGTTTCCTTTTGCATTCTAATGATGATATTAGTCTGCGTGATGAGTTTTCTGCTCGTGAAGTGCTCAACGTCTTTACGAAAATTCACGCCGCTGCTCAGAAAACTCCGGTTCCTCGTCAGCCAACTCAGATTGAAATCGAACGCATCAAGAAAATGCGAGGCGACAATTATTCAAGTGAAGACAACAAAATCAAGAAGACCGTCGTACGCAACAATTGGTCTCTGTCTTCAACTGCAAATACTACAGCCACATCCGCTGACTTGATTGCAATTGCAAAGAAGGCTGGTTGTATTGGAATGCATAGTAAGTGACTGCTTTCGATATTTTTTTTGTGTTGATGACCTTCCTAATAAATGGAATTGAGGGCAAATTTACGGTTGGAAAGGACATTTTCAAGTTGGGCTATGACCGCAAGATTACAACGATATTTGACGCAGATGGAAAGAAAATCAAATGGTTGCACTCATTGGGAAATTTGCAGTTGGAGCTCTCTTGCATCAATACTGCTCGCAACTCGTTATCGGTGGAGGAGTTTGGATTGTGGATTGATAGGTATGCAACTATTTTGGCAGCTTGCGTAATATGACTTAAATTTTTTGTAGAATCAAGGGTGGACAGTTTCTTTGAGGACTTTTCTTTATTTTTTGTTGTTATGACAGTGCATGTTGCTAGTTTGAATATAATACGTTTCGCTTTAATAAAAGTTGTCTAGGCGGGTAAAAAATCCAGGCAGCTGAACTTTTTCGGTTCTAAAAATAATCACCTTTCGAGAAACATAGAACAATTCCACTTGACACCAGTCGCGACGCCTTTGCCAAATGGATGAGAGGAGAGCTATAGAAGCCTCAGCAAGAGTTCCATGAAGATTTGCGACGTATTAGATTGAACTGGATTAATCCAATCTTACGTGAGTTTAATGCTTTCCCCGACCACGTGTGAGACGGCAACGAAAGTGAGGATGGAACTTACGTTGCCCCAGCTGCAAAGAGCCATTTGCCATCTCCGACCCTGTCCCTTGAGCCCTTCCCTCAAAATCTACCAGTTCAACCAAGTCCAACTCGACATCTTCAGATTCCGGTCCAACTGAACCGACTCGAATAGAAGGAGCGATTCCGTGCCATCTCACTACAACTCAGGCTGAGACAGTCATTGACCCATTTCAACCAGTGAAGTCGCTCCTCCAAAAGTATGGTCCGCTCGCAGGCAAAAAATACACTACAATACGGCAAGAGTTTGCAGATTCATATGATACGCCGGAATCTGTGGAAAGACGGCGGTACCAAGGCACAGACGTAGCTGAAATGAAAATGAGATTGACAGAGCAAATTAGTCAAAGCCTCTACTATGTTGCAGCTATGACAAATAAAACCAATGGATATCATCAGTTTATTGGCGAAAAGCTGATTCAACTTCTTGATGAGTTTCGAAAGGTGAGAATTATGATATCTTCAATGCCTTCCCCTAATAATCTCCTGTAGAATTCGAAACCAAAAGCAGAACAATTTGCAGATTTTCTGGAGCATATCAATTCAGAATTTCGATTAAAGCGCACATCCTTCTATGTTTACAAAAATTACGCAGAGTTCGTTTGCAATTACCAGCGATTCTCGTATGCACCAATGTACTTCACAACTATTGTAAAAAACATCAAGAAGTTTGAAGCATGGTTCAATTCAAGTGAATGTCAGCAATTGGGGGAAACTAATGTGTTGTCAGGTGCTTTTTGGAAGGAGACACCCGCTGGGCTACACACACGTGATACAACGTATGCATTTGACGTTGATGATGAAGGGTTACTAGTGGATGCTGATTTGGAAGATTTCATTGAAGAATGAATTTTGCTTTACCTCATTTAACTTGCATTTTTGGACATTAAAGCCTCATTTCGTGTTGTCAAATTTTGTCCAGCTGAATTTTTACGCCATCTTTTCCATTGAAAAAATCCGGCCAGCTGAACTTTTTGGACGTTAAAAAAAACTGAATTTAATTTGAAAACTTATTTTATTTTATAATGCTAAACATGTTCTCATTGGAAAGTGCACGTCCTTTTTACCAAAGTATACAGCTGTTTGAGCCAAATAGCTATGCCCTGACTTACAAAGGACTGTTCATCCCTTGTAAGAGAAGAAGTAGGACTGTTGTAAACCAAATCAAGCTTCCTCGGAATGAGAAGGAACATAAAATATTGCAGACACACATTGCAAATCTCATTTGGAGCAATAAAGCTGCAATCATCAGAAACTACATTCTAAAGTTGGACAACAGTTTCATCAAGAAAACTGACATTGCAATCAAACAGCTTCAAAATGGTGGTATGGAGATTGTGCACAATTTTTTGAAAAGAAGGTGGCCAACAGAAGACTTGATGGAATCTTGAAAGAAAACAAGACTTGAATTGAAGAATGCATTAAAGAGACAACTAGCACAAATTGAGAGAGCAAAAAAGAAGAGAAAGGCAATAGATATAGTTTATAATCTAGTTCCCATTTTTGCAATGAGAGTAAATGTTGAGTACCAAATTAGCTTTGTAACTCACTACACTGACCATGACAATTCATATACAGAGAATGGATTCTTGCGTGATATTGAGGAACACCTAGTACAATCCTATTTGGAGAAAACTCTGCTAGATGTGCTGTTTCATGAGTTGAGTCAGCTCAATGACTGCAATGTGGTCTATACTAATACAGATAATCTGATAAACTAGTGGTCTATTTTGTTACTCAAGAACAAACTGTTTACAAGACCAAAGGCACCAACAGCAGAGTGACCAGAATTGAATACAAAAACAACATAATAATTGAGGCTAATCCAGTTTATAAGGAGGCATTTGATGCTGCAAAGGCTCTTGGAATTCTGTTCAAAAACCAGAACCTTGTAAGCTTGGCATGTGAGGCATTTGATACTTATGCAAGGAATGACGAAATTGAAAGCACTTTCAACAAAAATACTAAAGAAGTGTTTTTTGGCCATCAAAAACAGACCATTGTGGAGACATTTTGTGAACCATTGGAAACAGCAAGTTTAAAGTGCTATGATATTCAAAAATGTCATACAGCTTGTATGACCATCAAAAATAAAGACCCATGGTGCATATTCAGTATTTTTAATGAATTATGGCCTTATTCAGGAAGATTGCAAAAACTGGTTGGTTCTATGTAGAAACAATGAATACTTTACCAATGCGTGGAAATGGCTGGTACCCACGAACTCATCTGGAAAAAGCATTGGTGCTTGGGATTGACTTGACAATAATCTATGAAATCATTCCAAGCAAAACATTACGATCTGATTACTTCAATGATTTTGCCAAAAGGATTTTTGATAAATGTGGGGATAGTGCAAAAGTCATTATGAATAATTTGATTGGATGTTTGGGCAAAAAAAAACAGAAAAACAAAAGGACAGATTCACAATGAGTCTGAATGATGCTGTGAAGTACTTCTTCTCTAATGAGAACTCAACATATCAGTGCTTAACAGACAGTCCAAAGCTGTATCATGTTACAACCAAAACAACAACAACCAAGCATTTCAACACAATCCCATTCTATCGGCAAATCATTGACAACTGTAACATGATGCTTTATGAATTGGCAATGAAGATGGGAGGGCAAATTGTTAAATTGAAAACAGACTTGGTTTGTGTTGAAGATGGACATGATGTTGAATGTAAGCCTGGAATAGGTAATTATAGATTAGAACCAATTCCAACCCAATTCAGAGTATCAAAAGAGCTTTTTCAAAGTCTTTACATCTATAAATTAAAGGAAGAAGAATGGATTCCAACAAATGAAAGATTACAATGAAGACTAATTACTGGAAGGGCAGGCACAGGCAAGAGTTTTGAAATGAAAGAAACAGTCAAGCAAATTAATGGAGAGTCATATGTGCTGTTAGCAACTACAAACAAGGCAGCATGTTTGTACATTCATTTTTTCATATTGATAATAAAGACAAGTGCAACCTGGATGAAGCAGTCAGTGCAGCAAAGAAATACAACTACATTTTCATAGACGAAGTCAGTCTGTTAACAGCAAAGATTTATGAAATATTGTATTTTGTAAAATTGAATACCTCCATCAAATTTGTTTTAGTAGGTGATTTCAAGCAACTCCCTCCCTGCTGTTGCAGCTGATAACGAGGGTATTGTGAAAAGGCCCACAGACGAATTGCTTCAAGAACTAGCAGCACTTCGTTGGGGTAGAAGCACTGGGAAAGACTGGTTATTGATTCGAAAAAGGGTGAGTTTTCGTGAAAACATTACGCATGATACAGGCTATATAATTAAATTGACATCTGAATAGATGATTCTGTTGCTACGTTGCATTTCTGCAAAATCTAATGTTTCAGTCAAGACCCAAGCAATCTACAGTCGCAATGCAGATTATCTCGAAACGAATATTCAAGCTGGATTCACAACTGAAGGCACTGCATGCTGTGGTGACTGTCCTTGTGGGTCAGCTAGTTGCTTTCGATTGGTGCATAATTGTCAGCTCTCATGGCATAACCAAAACCTCACCTTTGTGGCGGCAAAAAATCGTTGCTTCAAGGACTCTAAAGTGAAGTATGACGTTGCAAATTTGAATGTAAATAATTTGAAATACATTTATGGTAAACGTCCTTCACAATGCAAGGAATGTGGTGGTTCAGAAATATGTCTACACAAACGATTAAGTAACAAATGCATCGAATTTGGTGGTCCAGGGTGAGTACTTCCATTTACATATTGTAAAATTATCTAAAATTCTCTCTGATATGCAGAATATGCGTGCATCAGCGTCAGAGAAATCAATGTGTTGATTGTGTATCATTGGAAGTGGCTGCAACCAAAGGTTGGGTGTGTCGAGTCTGTGGCATTACGAAGACACGAGCAGCAATTTGTCGAGGCTGTTTTAATGATTTGACCGGAAATGCCAATTTATCTTTGGAAGCTGTTGTTTTGAAGGTTGGTTGATTCTTGTATTATTCTGTTTCATTCAATTAAGGGTTAATCTTTCAGACCATTTGCCATTTTGGCGACGGAATTCGATTTAATAAAGGAACCTTTCTTGGAGGGTCAGCGTGCAAGAAACAAGTAGTCATGGCATGCAACAATGAGAAAGCTAAAGGTGCATACCCGGATATACCTATCGTGCTACAAGACCGTGTGGCTATCATCGAAATCGACGAAAATAGGCATCAGTACTACGACACATCGTGTGAACTCGCTCGCTATGATGTTCTACAGTTCGGAACTGCAACACTTCTTGCCACCAAAGTTTTTCGGTTCAATCCTCATGATAGTCTGACTGTCAAATTTGAGTTTGAAGTTAAACTTCTTCAAAGAGTTCGAAATTATGTCAATCAAGAACTTGATGAAGAAGTGCCAGTGGCAGCCGTTGAGTGGTTGTATTATGACGAGGTATTGACAGTTGTACGTATTATGGCTTCTTATATCTTTACGTGTTTCACAAAAGGGAAGCAAGCACCAAGACGTTGCAAAACATGCATCAAACTCGATTCGTATTTTGCCACCAATCAATAACTTGAGTGAAAAGTTGGACGAGGACATTGCTGCTTTCTGTCTGACAGAACTTGGCTTGTTGGATGCTGCTTTAAATGATGTGGTGCAGATAAAAGAGACTGAGTTGGGTGGGAGTGAGCTGCAATGTCATGTCATCAATTGTCCCAACAACCCTCTCAAACGCAAGAGGTGTTCCCAGGTAAAACCATAATTTTCGATTAATTTTTAATGTTAACACCAAGTTTTCAAGGCTTGCATGAAGAATTCAAACATTTGTCACTGTCACTTTAAAGCAGTGCTGGGGGGAAAAACACTTGTTATGTATGGTGATGGAGAGGATGGTGATAGAAAGCAAAGAAACACAGAGTACGAGATTGCTGATTGAGTTGAATTGTTATTGCCCAGGACCATAATCAATTGTTAACCCATTGAATAATTTGAAGTTTATTAAAACATAGTTTTGCTCTGTGGAATAAGTTGTTTTCCTATTTTGCCACATTGATGGGAATATATTGAGGAGAATGACAGCAGCCAAAAGAATTTTGTTTTCATTATACATTTTTTAAATCTTAAAAAACTGAATTTTATTTGAAAACTTATTTTATTTTATAATACTAAACATGTTCTCGTTGGAAAATGTACGTCCTTTCTACCAAAGTATATGGCTATTTGAACCAAATAATTATGCCCTGACTTACAAAGGGCTGTTCATCCCTTGTAAGAGAAGAAGTAGAACTGTTGTAAACCAATTGAAGCTTCCTCATAAAAAAAAGGAACACAAGATGTTGCAATCACACATTGCCAATCTCATTTGGAACAATAAAGCGACAATTATTGGAAACTATATTTTAAAGTTGGACAACACGTTCATCAAGAAAACTGACAAGACTATGAAGCAACTTCAAAATGGGGGTATGGATGGTATTCATAATGTTTTGAAGAGAAAGATGCCAGATTCACCTGAATCATCAAGAAAGGAGCAACAAATGGAGGTTTTAATGAAAAGAAAGAGACCAAATATTCCATTTGATGTTCAAAAAGAAAGACACATTGAATATTCATTGTATTATCTTCCAACTCTCTTCTCACAGAGAGTAATTGTGAATTATGAATTCAAGTATGTGATTCAGTATGGAGATTATGATTATGAAGATAGCAAAACAGGAATTATTCGAGATATTCCTGACCATTTGATTGAACAACACCTTGACACTCTGACAAAAGAGTATGCTCAGAGGCAACCATATGATTGTGATATTTTAGATATTAACTACGCAACTCACCCTGTTCCATACCAACACATACCACTTGAAGAACAACAAATGTATGGAGCTGTATTGTCATATTATTCCTTAAATGTTGAACCAAATTTGACAACCAATAGGGACTGCGTTTACCAATTCTTGATGAATGCATATTCAACTCACTTCAAAACATTAACACACAAAGTACTTCTCTCCATCTTTGAAGAAACACACACTGATTCTGGTGTTTTGACAAAGCAAGTTAAAGTATTCTGTCATCAATTTGGTATCAGCTTGTATGCCCTGAATATGGAAATGGAGACATTCAGTAGATTCATTCCTCAAAATAGAAATCATCATGCACCAGCCTTAATATTTGCCAACAATCACATGTATCCAGTATTGGATAAAGATATGAGAAGGTCAATTGTTGCTTCTGAGAAATTGAAAGGCTCCAATGACAATCTTGTTTTCAAAACTAAAGAAAAAACAAAGAATTCATTTGATGGGGAAGTGCATACTCTATTGAATGTTCTTTATGAAAGTATTCTTTTACTGGAAAATTGCAATGTTGTTTACACAAACAAAAATGATTTGAAAGAGCTTGTCGTCTTTTTAGCAAGAAAAAAAAAACAATTTACAAGACCAAAAGTCATGGTGGATACATTGTCAGAATTGAATACAAGAATAATGTGATAATTGAAGTGAATAAACATTATGAACAAGCTCTGGCTGCTTCAAAATCTTTCTCAATACCATTTAGAAATCAAAATCTTATATCTTTAGTATGTGAAGCCTTTGAGATTTATAAGCAGGATGATAAAATAGAAAGTACCTTTAACAAGAGCACTCACAAGGTGTTATTTGACTGTGTGAAAGGCCCCATTGTTGAGACATTCTATGAGTCTTCTCCAGATGCTAATTTGAAGGCTTACAATATTCAAAAGTGTCATTCAGCTTGTTTAAGTGTTAAAAACACAGAACAATGGTGCGTATTTAATATCTTTGATGAAATCAGGCCATATTCTGGTAAACTGAAAACAGGTTGGTTTTATGTAGAGTCAGAAAATACCTTACGAACTGATTCCAAGCAAAACATTGAAACCAGATTACTTTAATGATTTTGTAAAAAGAATTTATGGCAACTGTGGCAATGATAATGGTAAAATCATGGTAAACTGCTTTGTAGGCTGTCTCAATAAAAGTATGATAAAAAACAAACAGACAAATTTACAATAAATTTCAACAATGTTTTGCAATATTACTTCTCGAATGAAAATGCAGGTTACTCATGTATTGCAGAAGACTTGAAATTATATCATGTCAAGATTAAATCAGAGATTGTGAAGCATCAAAATCTGATTCCAATTTACTGGCAGATTATTGACAATGGAAACATGATGCTCTACAAGTTAGCAATGAAAATGGCTGGAACAATTGTTTGATTAAAAACAGATAGTGTTATTGTTGAGGATGGTAATGACGTTAATTGTGAGCCAGGGATTGGAAATTATTGATTAGAAACGCTTCCAAACAAGTATGAAGTTAAAGATTTGTTTCATAGTAATTATGTTTTTTGAGTTGAGAGAGGAATTATTTTATCCAACTGAAGAAAGATTACAAAGGAAGACTCATTACTGGGCTTGCAGGTACAGGGAAATCAACAGAACTAAAAGAAACAACCAAGCTGTTAGATAAAGGGACCTATATTCTCTTGGCAAGTACAAACAAAGCAGCACGTTTGATTCAAGGACAGACTGTACA
>JADGJH010000833.1:3682-13982 GCA_027596945.1 Physocladia obscura
GTGTTGCGCTGAGTCTTTTGGTGTTTTTTTTTTGGCCGTTTTATAAAGTATTTTTCTGTCCAAGTTGATGTACTTTTCTCGTCGTTAACCAGAACAGATGTGTTAAACAAAGCAGCTATTTGGATGCCCAATTTTCTTGTTAGCAAATATGTGATGGAGTAGTTGTAAGTGAATTAAAAAGCCTGCATTCCATCCAACAACGTAATTTAGGTTTCTGGTTACCAGTGGTAGAGTATTTATACAGCAATACGTACCTTTGTTATCATGAATAGACGCAAAGCACCACCCTGCAGTTTCAGCTTGTATGCATGCTCAAGCATTCTATACATATTACAGTCACCATCTGTTATTTGACACCACTGCTATTTATAAAACTGATGTTTTTGCTGTTGAAGATTGCATTAAAAAGAATTGAACACCATTCTTTAAAACTTCCAAGCTCACCTGCGCTGCTCAGGAGCCATATACGAAGCACTGCCTTCGTACAACAGACCTTGCCATTTGTGATATTCTATTTCTTTAATACTGTAACATCAAGATCGATCATCTGTTTATTAATTTGAATTTGCTGACATGGTTGATGAAAATGCAAAATGTGATGAAGCAAGTGCGAGTTGAGGTAATATTGCTGATCCTTGTGGTGGGGATAATGCTTTTTTTGGGGCTGGCATCTAATACGCAACTGAGACGCGTGCTTCCGGCGGCAATAATGCGGCACGACAAACTACTCCACTTCGCTTTGTTTGCGCTTCTGACTGCGCTGAGTGTTCCCGTTGCTCGCGCGGCTGTTGCTTGGGTCGATAATCAAAGCCGGATCGAGAGACTACGAAGGCATCAACATCCGCTATTGCTCTTGCCGTTGCAGTTGCCATTCCGCACAGAACCAGACCAGAATCGTCACCGTAAGCAGGATCTCTTTGCTATTGCCGCCACTGCCGCCGCGCTTCTCTGTGCCGCTGTTACCTCTGAGTTTGTGCAAGCTGCCGTGTCGACTCGCGCTTTCGACGCCACCGATATTGCAGCAAACATTGCTGGTGTTGCGCTTGGTCTTTTTGTTGCGACGCTCTGCTCTTATCGAAATCGAAACAAACATTATCTTCGCAGCTTCGTTATCCAGCGTGAACGCAATCGCGCCAATTTCTCACTGTTTCCTGAACGATGGATTACTGTACCCGATCACGTTACATCGAGTATTTCAATGAGCGTTGCACCAGAAGGAGAGGATGCTTGAATTTTACTGATTTGTTATTGAATAAATGAATTATGGCAATTATGTAAATACAGCCAGCTCATTTTATTTTTTCAGGCCTCCCATGTTTTTACCCACTTGAAAAACTGAATCATACAGAACGAAGTGATTGCGCCAACTAGCGCCATGACAATCATCGCAATAAATTCTTGACGTTCTCTTTCCTTCTTTTTATTTGTGCCAGCCACTACGTCATGCTTGTTGATCCAACGAACAATATCCGAACATGCTTCGGATATTGGCATAAATGATTCATCTTTCGGATTTTTTCCTACTCGTAGTGAATTCTGGCGTGCAATGTCGAGCGCGTATTTTTTGAAAACTTCCTTAACACCGTCAAATGTAGTTGCCTCATAAATCAATTTCACAGCAAGACCACGACGAATCTTGAGTCCGCCTTTGGTAAAGACAACATTGTTATTGAAGAAGAGTGCAATCGATGCAATGGCCATGACCTTAAGTAGTTTTTAGGCCTTTGCATTAGACTAAAAATAAATTCCAAGTATGAGCAAAGTACCTGAGGTATAGCGCAAAAGTGCAAAACACTCGGCTCTTTAAGTTTCGCCATGTATTCGAGGCAATCTGGTGCAAGTTTCAGGACATTGACGCAAAGCTCGTTCAAACATGCAAGCGCATCATTAATATTTTCTGGCTTTGACAGAGATCCCAAACCAGCATTTTCCCACACGTACTTTCCCCAGATTTCTTCCGGCCAAAACGATCGCCCGTCTTTCCAATCTTCAAGATAATCTTTGATAATATTGACTTTTTGTAAAAAGAGTCCCATCCGGTTCTGCAAATACTCGCTCTCCGTAAGAGACGCGCTTTCAAGTCCAGACTCGCTGAAAAGACCAGTAAGACCGATTCCGACGAGTCCCGCAACGTAATGGCAATATAGATCATAATCAGCAACAGTTTTTACCTTCTTGCCTTCACAGAAATCAGCCATACCGTTACCCATTCTCTTTGCAATATTTGCAATCACAACTTGATATCTAGTAACAAGAATAAGAAACTGTCAGTATAAACCAGCAAAAAGAAACAAAAGAAAGCAAGATTACTTGGGTTTCAGCTTTAGAAACTCTGTAATCACAACGTCATAATCAACCAATAAAATCCGGTCCTTCTCGTTCGGTCCGCTTTCTTTAAAAGTCCATCCTTTTTTGTACATGATTTTATCAAACCCTCGGAGCAGTGGGAGTTTGACCTTGTTGTCAAGTGTCATGTCATCTTCGATTGTGTCCAAACCGCGCAGCGTCAAGTAGAAGATGCAAACGGGATGGCATAGTTCCGGATGCAATTCCTGGATCACACGGGCAAACGAACGACTGGTTTTGTTCAGGAAGTAGTAGCACATTTGATAGGAGTATTCTGGGCTATCTTTTTTGGCTGTGATTGATTCGAGGGTCGTATATTTGGTAACGGCATCTGACGTTGTGAGTTTGTACTTGAGAAGAGCGTAGATTTCCGACGGATGCCCCAAGGATGCAGTGAAAGCAGCTGTTGCCATTTGTGTCGTTTTTTTTTGTTTTTTTTTGGAATCAGGCCATTGAATTTCCAAAATCTCCAAAATTATTTTAAATTTTTAGAGTTAGCTTTTGTGCTTTTACCAATAAATTTCAGGTATAAATTCAACTGAGTTTTTGTGACAAATTTTAGATGGCAAGCATTATGAAATCCAATTTTTTAATATGGCAAAATTTTTTCAATTTGAGAATG
Organism: Physocladia obscura; assembly: GCA_027596945.1. NCBI lineage: Eukaryota > Fungi > Chytridiomycota > Chytridiomycetes > Chytridiales > Chytriomycetaceae > Physocladia > Physocladia obscura. The sequence continues at coordinate 6,651 of JADGJH010000833.1, forward strand.
TCTTTCTGTCACGATACATTTGCATTAGTAAGAAGCACTATTCGGCTGTCAATTTATTTCCAAACCAGCACTCAAAGCTGGAAACTTATTTCGAAAAATCTCCAAAACATCACCAAAAATATCTTTCAAAATTTTCCGATTCTGCATGTTAACTTTCCCAAGATGAACTGCATTTTCATTTTCGTCTTTCAAAAATTTTTCTAAGGCAATGCTGACGTTATCTATAGCTACTCCTCCAGAATCAAAACTTAAACTCCACCGCCCCAAAAATCTCATCAAACGCTCTCTGGATCTACGTTGTCCCACAACATGCAAGTGAATAACTGAAGCGACAATTTTACCAAGATTTTTGCCAATTGAGTTGAAATTTTTGCCTCCGCACTGTTGTGGTTCAAGTCTCCAGAATGCTTCGAGAATGTTAACGCCAAGCTCGCTGGTTTCATCATTAGTTAGACTTGCAAAAATCCATGGAGATACTAAATTGAAGAGATCCAGCCAAGAATCTTGATGGTTTTTTTGATTGATTTGTTCAGGCGGTAAAGCTATTTGAACACCTATAGCAAGAAGAATCTGAAGATATTCACGAGGCATTATAGAATATTTCAAAATTTCCATCTAAATTTAATTTTAAAAAAAGTCGAATCGAAATTGGGATCCTCACAGTCCTGACGGTTCCAATACCGACACCGAATGGATACCAAGAATCAACAACCCTTGGAAATACTCGATTATCGAGAAATGGAATATCCCAATATATCACCAGCCCTTCTTGGTCTCTTTTGCATATATATTTGACGGTAGCTTCGCTCAAAAGTGTGGTTGAAGAATTGATATTCCAGTTTGAATCTTCATTATTTGAAATTGAAAGTAGAATTGTTCTGATGGCATCGGTTGTTTTAGCGATGCCTTGCACAAATAATGAGCAAAGAGGAATATGCGCCTTTAGGCAAGGAGCCATTAATATAAGGCCTAGTTGTTAGTTAATGCAAGCCCAGATTTCTAAATTTTCTGACTTACAAGTCCTTAATGAATCGTCATAAACTGTATTTAATAAACATCCCGCCGCATTTCTCGCCAACGGAGCAAGAGTGTGGCTGTCATCAATGTTCTCAAGAACACTTGTCACAAACGACGTATATGCTTTCTGCAAATTTGACGGACAATTCGTCAGCGTTACTGCCCTTAAGTAGCCTCGTTCCCGTCCTATAACATCGCCGGCGACGCCATCAGGCAAAAATCCAATTGCGCTTGATTCCAATCTGCCAAAATTTTCAAAATTTGTATCTGAAATACTTTCCAATTTTGTTGCAAGACTGGAAAGCAGATGTAATGCAGCACAAACATCCAATACTAAACTGGGATGAAGAAACAGTGACCCTAGCTCTGCGGCTTTCCTGTGGGTATTTAATACCGTGAGGCATTCAGATAAAATCAATGTGATATGCTGTTGCTGTGATGAATTCGTATTGTCTGATTTAATTTCGAGGCTGTCAGTTGTATTGCAAAGCTTCTGACCTTCAGTTTTGTTGTGACTGCTTTCACGTGTATCAATGTTCATTTTTCGTCGAACAAAATTATTGGTTCCTGACTCGAGTTGCATAGCACAAAGAAGGCGGATAAAAATCATTCCAGTTGCATCTGCCACATTACTGCTGCTTGTCACTGTTGCAACAACTCCACTTGAGCACGCGCCGTTTGTGCTGATATGTTTGTATATAGAAGTTTGAAGCATATTTTTAATAGCTAAGAATATTCGTACTTTCTCCCCGTCTGAAGTTTTTTCATTGATAAAAGCATTTAAAATTCGTGCAACAAATGGAATTTTCTCATCGAATGTAACGATACAGGACATGAGAGCAGAAAATTCTTTTATTTGTGAGAGACGATTAAATGCGTCATTTGTTGGAGAAACATCCTGCAAAATTTTACCAAAATACACAGTGAGAGTTGTTGCAACTTGAAAAGTTCAAATAAATTAAACATTAATTTATCGAGAAAAAATAAAAAAAACAATAAACATAATAATAACAAATTATTACCATGCAACACTTTGGTATCTGCAGCGAAACTGATGATACACGGAAGAAGTACTTCAAAAAGCAGAGCTATGTCTCCGGGCGGGCTATATTGTAATATTGAAAGAAGTTCATTTTCTTTCGTAGCTAAGAGAGATGGAAGTCTTTCAATATCGTCACTGCTTATAACATCAAACTTATTCGTGAGCTTCTCACGACAAACTGAGGGCATAAATAGAAAACGACCAAAAGTAATTTGACTGTCGGAAATTCCAAACATTGAACACAAGATTTTTAAAACAGCTATCTAATGTCAAAGTACAATAAAACTTTTGTCGATCATTGGCTAGATGACAAACCTTTCCTAAATTTTCATCAGAACTTGGAATATCAGGAGCAGATAATAAGCATTTTTCATCGTGCTGTTCTTTGTCGACTTTTTCAATTCCAGAAAGAAATTGGCTGGCAGCCTTAGAATTATTGATAACAATATCTCCGTTTGGAGATGCTTTTGACTGCTTTTTGATCAAATTTCCTTGTAAATCGACCATTTCTACAGGCTCGTATTGGTACAATGAGTCTTTTTTTGAGGTTTTTGGTTTTGTGTTGTGGGCTTGTTTTACTTTGCTTGGATTTTGCTGTGGAGGTAAAGTAGTACCAGCTGTCTGAATAATACCTAATGGGCCAGAACTTAAGGCATAACATTTTTTGCAATTAAATTTTTAACAGCTGTGTGTTGGAACGTCCATACCCAGATTTAATGACATGATGATGCACTATTCCCAATGCAACCGCGCCAGCTTCCGCCTTCGACCTCATCACATCATCCACAAGCTCTTTGCTGAATATGATACCAACTTTGGAGCAGGCTTTTACAAGCTGTTCCCAATTATTACGTTTTGCGACTGGACCCATTCCAGTATCATAGCCATGCATCTGAAATTCAAGTGGATGATATTTGGAGAGCATTTCAGCGAGGAGAAACCCATTTGCAAGGTCACGTTTCGTGTTTTTGATCGAGTAAGTCAGATCTAAACTTTGCACCCATTTCAGAACGTCCCGGGTCAAAGAAGTCATCTGAAAATTGTCACGTTTATTTTTATCAATGCAAAAAGAATCAGGCACGAAATCGACGAAGAACAGCTCATTATCTGATGGTAAAAATTCCAACGGTATTTCAGAGGAGATGGTTGAATACTATCGTGAAGCTTACAATATTTTCGACGCTGATCATAATGGGTCTATTGATGTTTATGAACTTGGAAATGTTATGAGGTCTTGTGGCATGGATCCTACTGAGGATGAAGTTAAGCAAATGATTTCGGGCGTCGACGTTGACGGAACCGGAACTATTGATTTCGACGAGTTTTTAATGTGTGTGTTGTGTTTTAATTTTAATGTTATATGTTACTTAACTTGGAAAAATAATTTTTTACAGAATGGTAATTGGCTAGGGCAAATCTTATCAAAAATTTAAAGTGTTTACTTTAAATTTAATAAAAAAGATGGAAGACTTTCGAGGCGAAACCAGGTTACGGTACACTGCCGAAAAACTTGACGAAGCTTTCAAAGCAATGGACCTTGATGGAAACGGATTTATTTCTGCTGCTGATTTGATTAATGTTGTTAAGCGTCATGGCGAAGATTTGCTTGGCGAAGAGGCTCTTGACATGGTATGATTACTGAAAATTTTCAATGATTGGAATTTTTTTTTTTTTTTTTAAGATTCGTGAAGCAGACGCTGATGGTGACGGAGTAGTAAACTTTTCAGATTTTTGTGAGGTAAAATAACATTATTGGCGTCAAATCCAAATTTACGATTTTTTTTTTTACAGTTGGTGACTGGTTGGCAAACATCATGAAACAATCATTTTTTTATTGACAGCATAATATTATGAAAACGAATTATAAACTGAAGTCAAACAAATCACTTGTGCATTTTCAAAATTGCAAAAGCTGCAACAATAACAATGCCAGCGGATATTGCAACATTAACAGCCATAGGCGCGTCCCTTAAGAAATCTGCGACAGTTCCATCCGAATTTTCTTGGTCTGGCAGAACTTTTTCTTGAGGAGCCGGAGACGCACTGACCACGGGTTTCTCAATACTTACAACAGGTATTTCGCCAACATGCAAGATAAGCCGTTCCCATCCGAGCCTTCTTGCCATTCCAACAGCTTCTTCCAAGTCAGCATTAGACCCAAGTAATACTAAATCTTTATCGTCGTCTTCGTAACTGACAACAGCGGGAGTATTTCCGATTTTGGCGCGAATAGCGCCATATACTTCATTCACATCTGTAGACGAACTGGTAAACCGATGAATTTTTCCAGAACGATTATCACGCAATTTAAAACCAAACTGCGTTGTATCCAGTGGTTGACTGAAAATAGTTGATGGTGGGGAGTTGGCGCTTTCGATTCTCTGAGATTGACTAAATTGTGCACTTTGAGAATGTGCTGCAAACTGTGGTAAACTGCTATTTTGAATGGATTGGCGCGACTGTCGTGACGCCGTAAAATCTCTGGCTAAATGAGAAATACGACGGCGTTGTCCTGCCGAAGTTACGCTTTTTATATCATCGTCCTCTTCGTCAAAAATCCCAACTGATTCCGTCTCGTGAATTGAGCCATTATTAAAAGTTGAATTCCAGAATTCGTTCCACATTGGACCGTCTGGATGAATTTTTGTTTCCTGGGAATCTTCTTCCTTCCCTGTAGCCTTGTTCATCTGTTTATTTAAACCGTTGGATGGTCAGTTGATGGTTATATATATAATCATTTTCTCACCAGATAGTCAAGCATTCCCATTGTTAGAGTCAAAACATCGACTAAACCAACTGGAACATCACCGTCAACAACTGGCAAATGAAGGTAATGGCCAACTAAACAGTTAGAATTAGCAAGACAAATGAAACTTTGGCAAAGTTTTTAATACCATGAAGTTTCTTCAAGGCCTCCAAAATGGTGGTTGAACTATCGACTGCATCAGGATGAGGTGTCATAACCCTAACAACTGAAGTAGTCGCAGGATCTAAACCAGCTGCAATAACTCTCAAAACAATGTCTTTAGTCGTAAAGATTCCACCCAATCTATCTTCAAGTCCAGGGCCGCCGGAGCTCAAAACAAGGACAGCAGTTTGATGAAATTGTTTCATGATTTTGGCAGCTTCTCTGACTGTCGCTTTGATCCCAACTTCAGGAATTTCACCAGTGCGTTCCGTATCATTTTTCGCCAGAATTGCATGAAGTTCAGGGCATCCATGTTGTGATCTCACAATTCCAACTTGTTCGCCATCCAAATGTCCTCTTCTCGCTAAAGCTTCCATTGCCGCCACAATGTTTGCATCTTCGAGCACTTTCTTTTCCAAATCGTCAAGGCGTTCAAAGACACATTTTGTAATATCCAGTAGGCCAACGACATTCGTAGAAGTTGGAGCTGTGGCAGTTGACGCTGTAAAACAAGTTAATGCGGCTAAGTAAAAAAAAAAATTTCAAAAAAAAACAACCTACCTAATTCAGCATCAACGCCACCATCTTCTTCTTCCGCTGAAATGACAGGGAGATGCCTAAACCGTCTCGAAACCATCACACTTAAAGCTTCGTTACGTGGGCCTTTATCAAGAACTGCGACAGGGTTTCTGGTCATGCATTGAGACACAGTTGTTTGACGGAGATCGAGACCTTCAGCAACGGCACGATATGCAATATCTTTATCGGTAAGAATTCCACTCAATTGACCTTCTTCATTAACAACAAGAACAGCATCTGCGCGTTTGGCCGCCATCAATTGTGCGGCCTTTCAAATTACCAATATCGATTTGTCAGTTTTCTGAAAAAGCGGATAAAATACGTACTTGCACGATTCTTGCTGTCTCTAATACTGTGATTGCCTGATTCGGCTTCAGCGAAGCGACAGTGTTTGCGTAGCCTTTGGATTTCCGATTGAATACGTGAGACTGAGATAGCGGTTGAGACGATGGAACAGATGCGAGCGACATGCGCGTCGATGCCGACGAGATCTTTCGGGAGAGCTTAATGGTTTATCGTTTTGTGTTTCGATATTTGCATATATTTGTTGTGAGTTTTGGTTAGATTGTTAAGGTCTGTGATATCAAATGGATTGACCCAACCTCAGTCTCAGCCTTTTTACGGATAATGTCATCCCGCCGCTTGTTACGATGGCGAAATGCATCGTTTTGATCGCCAACTAAGCTGACGCGGCCGGGCGAAGCTTGGCCATGTTGTTGGTTGGAAAGCATCAACGTAGTTTTCTGAAACAAACTGACACTTTTTGTTTGAACACAACAACCAAAGAACAAATCAATACAAGAAAAATAGGAATTACGCTCGCAGGAAAAAAAAAGAAGGAAAATGTCAAAGATATTGAGTGGCAGAAGTATTTGGGACAGGTATAATATCCGATTGAATTTTTAGGCAAGGTTTTCTATTTTGTTGAACGCGTCCAAGAAGCGATACGAACAGAAAAATAACATACAAAGTACTTCCGGCGCAATACTAAGCTCATACCAATATTTTTTCAGGTTTCAACTTGTCTGGATTCCAATTGCGATACGTAATATCATGATTAAAGCGAAAGAGGCACCTGCATAGAAGCTTAATGAGAATTAGTAGAGCGTGAAAAAATGAAAATAAACAATGTCTGAACAAATCAAAGCTACTCGTTTGATCTGTTAGAAGAAAACGCGATGAGTAAAAGAGTAGAAGTGAGAGTTGGTAAGTAGTTGAATCATCTCAAACAATAGCGGTGAATGATACGGTATTAAGCCGAAGCAAAACACAACAAAAAATAAGAAGTATTTATAGTATAATTAGAGAAAGTTTTTTGAAGAAATAAAGAATACAAAAGTTTTAAGAAAAAAAATAAAAAGTTTCAGGAAAGCTATTATTGACACGTTTATGTTTGCGACGCAGGCATCCGGCGTGGTTTATTTTGTTGCGAGCACCGTCGCGTCAATTTGGCACCGGGAATACATGCTTGTTATCGCGCTACAACGCCAGACCCCCAGTATGTTAAGCGGTAACAGCGTCGTGCGCTCCACATTCGAGCTACTTAATGATGCGAGAGCTACTGGTTTGGGTTTTTGCTGCTGTTGTTTGAATTGTTTGCACTGTTTGCGTTGTCGGCAACTACTGTTCAAATTTTCAAAAAAATTTTCTTGCAAAATGAGTGTTCAATAATAATTGGATGCGATCGATGCGAGAATCACGATATTACCAACGTTTGCAAAGCTTATTTCCGTAATATACACTAACCAATTTTTACAAAAATTATGGAAACTGCACTTATGCACAC
>JADGJH010000834.1:0-13976 GCA_027596945.1 Physocladia obscura
CCAGTATTTGACAAAATCAAAAATCGAAAAAATGCCATTTATTTTGTCTGACTCAATATTTTTGAAAATAGCTGTAAATGAGTTTTTGTTCAGAAAATGATGAAAACGTTCGCTGGCAAGTGTTGTTTCTCCCCAAATTGTAGACGTGATTTCGACAATGACTCGGACCTTGCTGATATTGGAGGACGCAAGTACTGTGATTTGGAGTGTTACCTCAAGTACAAGGTTGTTCGCGATTACAACAACAAAGTTAATGGATAGGTAATGAATCCTCCCTTGATTGCGAATCGAAATTACAAAGCACTCAAAATTATCAACAGTGCGACATATACTGTTAAAAAGATTGGGCCATCAATTATACTGGTAGATACATTGACAAAACAATCTTACCGTTACAACAGAGCAGTTTTCAAAAGTACTTTTGGGTAAACTATTGTAGCACATGCCATCGCGTTCAGGGCGAGTCAATTAATGTACCATTAACGATTCACGAGTGGAACAGAATGGCTGGTGACATGAGATACACTGCCATCAGCCTAACAACAAAAAAAAATATAACAAAAAGAATATATTAACGTGGTTGATGATGGAATCAAGCACCCAGAAGAACCAGATGTTGACTATGACAAGATGAAGGGAAAGTTGAAAATGAAGCGTCAGTTGAAGGATGAATTGCGAAAAAGAGAGTTGAGGCAGTGCGAGTGATCAATTACATTGTGCGAAAGGGATGCTCTGCTTGAAGCATACATTTTTGAAAAGAGAATTGCGGACTGAATCATGATCAAAGGCTATGAGATCAAAGGCTATGAGATTGATCATATACGAATGCGATGGGATCATGTAACTGATGAAAACTTCAAGAACATCAATGCTTATTGGAATCTGCGGTTAATTTCGAGAAAGGAGAATAATGACTTCGGTCAAAATTTATAATTTGTTATAAACAAAATTTATAATTTGTAATAAAAAACAAAACCGAGCATAATTCCAAAAAACTATTTTATTGTTTCTTACATAAACAACAAAGTGGAACAAACAATCAGCTATTCAGTTGAAGTAAAGCAATCAGACTTGACTTGCTGTATTTGCTTTGAAATTCTCAACTTCCCATTGATTCAGTGCGCTAATGGTGGCAATCACTTTGTGTGTATAACCTGTTTTCTTAGAAACACTTGTCCACAATGCAAGACAAACAGCCTGTTTAATAATGAGCAGTTTGAGATGAAACTTCAACAATTCATGGTAAGTTGCCCCAATAAAAACTGTTAAGTGAAACTATTAAAATGGAATTTAGACCATCATATCAGAAAATGTAATCATTCAAAGGTAAAGTGCCCATTCTGCGACACGATGATCTCACTTTCGACAATACAATCGTATTTCAAACGAAAATGTACATCAAAAGTCATAGAGCAAGATGACCACCTGGGTTTTCATTCAAATTCGTTCTTGATTTGGATGGATTGGGCAGGGATACCGCAATGATCATAGATGATGGAGTGGTTCTGTTGAGATGCGAAAACTCAAAATGGGACATGTCCTATAGCGTCTAACGCAGGGTGACATGGTGATAGTAACAACTACAAAAAAATCAGCGGATGATACCGTCTCCATTCGAACAGTTCATGTGAAATGTCAGACTAACTTGAGGGACCTGAATTGGAAAGACTTGGACACTGATGGCGATGTCAAAGTACAGATGATTGAGAATGGACATGGCCGAGGAATCCGCGATTTCATAAATCACGTGTTTCGTGACTGAGCACAATGAAGCAACAGACGACGAAGAGGATTAGCATTTCAAACCATGACTCTTTTAAATGCTAGGACTTTCTCGGCAGCGTCACTCTTGAGATACTTTAACAGTCTCTTCTGGATTGCTGGCTGATTTCTCGTAAGTTCATGAATCACTCCAAAACTCTCTTCGCTGATTCTCTATATTCTTTTTAGCGTCCACATTGTCACGCTTCTTTGAATAAACACCATTCCAACCTTTGAATCGATCGCAAACATCTCGCGCTCTCGTTCGTAATACTCCTTCCCATTCATGAATCGTTCAATCTCGTCCAAAAGAGATGGCTTTTCATTCGAAGAGTCGCTCTTGTTTGATCTCAATACGCTGATAGTTTGTTCCAGTTCGTTGATTCTGTCCTTCAAAGATTGATTAATATTAGCACGAATCGGATTCTCCAGTTTCAAGTTTATTTCTGGCACATTTAATGTGATGGGTTCCTCTAAGTCAAAGTAAGGTACACCAACTTTTGAGAGTGTTAATTGATCTTCTTTTCATCAACCTTGTAGATATGATTGTTCCTTGGATCTTTGTAGACAGTTCCAATTGGAAGAGACTTAAATACTTTAAACGAACACTTGTTGAAGGAACAACACACTTCATAGTTTATGATATTGGATTAGAAATAAAGTTTTTGGAAATAAACGTCGAATTTGGATCAAAACGCATATTTTTATTTTTATTTTTTTGAAACGTTCTATTTTAGTTGGTTTAATGAACAATGTCAATTTACACAGTGTAAACGTAATTGTTTTTTTTACACAGTTTAAATTTAGTTTTACGATGTGTAAATTTAGTTTCACAATGTGTAAGCTAATTTTTACACTGTGTAAATGAACGAAAATTACAAGTTATCAACTCCAAATTCCAATATATAGAGAAGAGATTTGAAATAAAAAGAAGTTTAATCTCATTCATTTAACACATAAAAGCCATAGTTGATCATTATGGTTTCCAGATACAAACACAGCGAACCTGTGAACGAACTCAAGCTGTTTATATAATAATATATCATCAGTTACCTGTGAACTATCGGAGGAGCTTCTCTGATTGGCTGGCTCGATCAGCACGTTTCGTACAAGAGTTAATGAAATGAAAAACAATAGAATTCGTTCCCATTTTGATTGTTAGTTTTGCCATCATTTCACACAAACTTCAAAGTTGAATAATTTTATTAGGGCCTTTACATTGAAAGTGGTACGAAAGATTACCAAATTCTCTTGTTTAGCAGAAATTCTCTGGACCCAGCCGGATCCGGAGCCGCAATGGAGAGGCTCACTTTTGACAAACAGTGTAGCAAATTCCCGTTAGGGAGGAATGCCGGGCGTGACATGCGGGGGGGTTACTTTTGTTTGTTTTTTGAATAATTATTGGTGCTGACGCGGAGTTAAAACAAGCCAATAAGAAAAAAAGGGGTTCAAAATATCTTGGCGTCATACGAGGCATAGTGGTGGTTGAATCGTTAAACAAAAAGTATTGCCTTTCAGGTACAATTTCTGTTTTTCCGGTGTTTTCAAGGGTGTTCAATAATGTGTTTTACAAATGAAACAAATTTTCTTCCCTTTTCTTCTCCAGTTTCAGCGAAAAACATTCTCTTCGAAAAGACACAAAATCTATGGTTACTATGGTGGAATCGTTAGCTACGAAGGATAAAAATTGCGATGAGTATGTCCGACGAAAGAATGCAGGTGAGGTTTTTTTTCTTTTTACGCTTTGAGTGGTGGGAAATCTTGCACTCTAGTTACCAAATTCCTGTGCTATATCTCCTACTGTAGTGAGAGAAAATTTATAAGCACGGCATGTAATCTTGCGTTTTGATAATATTAATGTGTCCGTTTAAGTTTTGTGTGTTTCTGATAAAACACATGACATAACCGATTTCCCAGGTCAGGACTTTGTGACACAATCACAAGAAGCATGGTCGGACCAGCTCATCGCAAGCAGCGCCGACAGTCATCTCAACAGTCGGACAATAAAATTTGCGCGTGACGATTCGTCATCATCATTGCTAACACCATTACAAATCGGACTCATTGCCGCAGCAAGTGCTATTGTGGCCATCTTTGCTGCAGTGTATATTACTGCGCGACTGCATCGTTGGAAATCAAAGTTTGCAAGGCTCGTACGGCGGAAGCAACAGCAGCAAGAAACCACAACAACCGTCGAAGCGTTGTTTGGCGTCACTCCCGAAACCAACATTCTTGCAGAACGGCTGAAACAGCAACAACAATCCACACTCCTTCGACAGCAGCAGCAGCAGTGGAGACAATCCACAGCGGCAACAGCATTACCTGACGAATTTCTGATATCAACAACTTCGTTATTTACTGTCGACAGACCGACTCCTGCGACGATAACAAGCATCAACAGAGTTTCGCATGTCGGATCTTTTTTCGCTGCGGCTACTGTTACAGCACCTGTATCCGACGAACTTTCTGCAATCGCTGCGTCAGTGTTTGACGCCAACAATCCAACAGAATACAATGCACAAATTATGGCCGAGATTCGAGCTTCTACAGCCGCGTCGTCGATTATTAACGGAGGCGGGGGGAGTGCTGTCGGGTTTGGGATTACAGCAAGTGGCAGTGCTCCCGTGACACCATCTCCGGTGTTGCCGTCGTATGCGATGCCAACAATATCTCGCACAGATCGACGTATGAGTCGATTGAGTTCTTCGTCTGGTGTTTCGAGTCCGGCGGCGATGACTCCGCTATCGCCGGAAGATCTGGCGTTTGCAAAAAAATTTAACCGATATTCGCGTGCGTATTCTGATGCTGGTGGGGGTGCGGTTGTTGTTGGAGGCGCAAACGGAAATGGTGCTGCTGTGCCACGTGCTGGAAGCAGAGCGGAGAGTTACTGGGATGGAAACAGTAATAGCAACATTGGACCAGACGAAATCAACAACAGTAGTGGAAGGACAGGCACGGGTTCTGTGTCGTATAGCGCACCAAACCTGGTGCGATCAGCTTTAAGCGCTGCTGTTGAATTGTCTGCTGCTAGAACGACTTCAAGTCCAGCATACAGCATCAGCAATAATGACGATGATGGTAGTGGCGGCGGTGGAGGTGGAGAAAGCAGTGAACAAGAGCAGAAGTCAGCGGCTGTTGCTAATGGAGTGGTGAAAAATACTGGTCGAAGAAGAAGTAGCAGCAGTATTCTCAAACCAACAACGACGACACCAGTGGTGGTAAAAAAAAAGTCCAGATCTGCGAATCATTCAGCTCACGCGTCTCCGCGAATCTCGACAACTGTTTCAGTAGCAAGCACTTCCCCGCAATACACGAGCGACCTGCTGTTCGAGTATACCCATGAATGGATGCAATACTTCGATTTGAATCCTGACGCGGCGGACGAAAGTGCCGATGAGACAGAGAAATGGAAAATATTTTATGTGGAGTATCCTGGCGCGCGAAGGATGGCAGAGGTGTGGAGAGGGCGGCAAAGACAGACGCAGAGGCATTCAGTGAGTGGGGTTGGGTTGGGACTGAGGGGTGAGATTTTATAAAATTGCTGGAGTGCGTCGATGTGGAGTTTTGAAAAAAACAAAACTTTTTAGAAGAAATGGGATGAAGGATACATAGGTTTTGTTTTTAATTTTTAATTTTTTTTTTCACAAGTGCATTTATTCTATACGCAGAAAGTTTTTTATTATGCAGAAAATGCGGCGCTAGCTTGGAGGTTGCATTTTTATATTTTGCGTACTATCTTTTTTATCTTACTTTTATTTTTATTCTTAAATTTATTCATTATGATATTCTTTTTTTTTCATTTTTTTCTCACTCGTTTAACAATTTGATGAAATAAAATAAAAAATGCTTTCTCATTTTCATTCGAAAACTTAATTTTCATTTTTGACCAAGCATGAAAGCGAAAAAAACGTTGAGAAAAAAAAAGGATTTCCTAATCAGCCACCAGGCAAAACCAAAACGAACAGTTGAATGGTGGCTCAAAACGGAGAAACATTGTCATCAAAGACATCAGCAGTATCCAATTTAGAAACGCAGGCCCCAAAAGTCACAACAAACAAAAATCTGAATGCAACCGAGTTTTCAATCAAGCTAAACGTTCCGTCAACAACTGGCATAACACTGGCACAGGCTAGTATCAATACAAACATACCAGCAGGAATAAGTGGTGCAGTAGTAGCTGTAATAGTGGTGGCCGCGATTGTGATTTTGATTATCAGTTGTTGTTGTGCTTGGCATTTCCGTAGTCGGATTATTACTAAGACAACAATAGCAGCAACTCGCGATTTTTCAAGTACGATAAGCGAAAATCCCACTTCTTCGTCACGTACTTTTGTGGCCCAGGTTTCGCTTCCTGCTTCTAATCGTCCAAACGCGGCTGCAAAGACTTTTGTAAAAACTCCAGAAACTTCAGTTTCAATCAACGCGGCGAACAACAGTAATTTTTTTGCCACAGCGGCGTTAGCATCAACATTGTCCGAGCCACCCATATATGCTGCATTCGCTTCTCGTTCTTCTTCATCTTCTGCCACGCCTCCTCGTCCACAAGCACCCCCTGCTGCAATTCAAACAAACCAGCGGCGTCGAACTCCATCTGCGAAATCAGTCACGATTTTTTCAGCAATGTCGTCGTATCACGAAAAACTCTTGACTCAGCCGGCGCCATCACCGAACGGGGTTTCATCGCATAACCAAAATGGAGTTACAAGTCTGAAATTTTTTGCAACAGCAGCGCCAGCATTGACTCCAACTCAGCTTTCGCCTTCTTCTCGATCTCCGCAAACACCACCACTAAAATCTGCACTCAAAAAACGCGCTGATGACGACAACGAGTCGGATAAAACGCTTCTCGACGAAATTATGGTAGTTGATTCTAGAAAGACGAAACAGAAACGTGGAGAAGAAATAAAGTCAGTGAAAAAAAGCAGGAACGGCAGTACTACTACAACTGCTTTTGCTACTGGTGGCGAAAGTGACGGTTTTACTGGAGACTATCGACAATATAAACATCGCAAAAATGGCAAAAAGCAAAATAATGCATCTCGTCGTTCTTCGGTACAAAGTGAAAACAGTGACAACAACGATGGTGAGGAAGACGACGACGATGACGATAATTCGGTGCTATTTAGCATAATTTCTGGCAATCGTGGCAGCACGAAAAATGTTGGACAAGACGTTTCTGATGAAGACAATTTCGCGCTTGGTCGATATTTTCCAAACTATCAATTCCAACAACAACAGCAGCCACAACATCGGCGGCGACAACGCGCGGCAAGTGAAAGTGGTATTCCGGTTTCTGGAAATAGGAGCGATGTTAGCAATGTCAGTGCACCGGCGTATATATCCGAAGAATATATGAAATTTTGCGCACTACGACAGCGGCAACAGCTCTTCCAGATGCATTTTCAACAGCAACAACAGCAAGCATATGCCGCATCTGTTGCCTCTTCTGGCACTCGTCAACCTTTTATGGTCATGCCACCACACCAACAACAGCAGTATGGGTATTTCAATCAGCCCCAGCAGCAACAACAACAGCAAAATATGTTTGTCCAACTTCCTGCTGGACAAATTTATTATTCGCCTCATGGTATGCCAACAACGACGCATATTTTGAGTGAACAGTATTATCCGTATCAATCTGCTTTTGTGCAACAACAAAAAATGAACAATAATATTGCTCGAACCTTTTCTGGGTCGTCAGTTATTCCTCCGTCTTCATCTTCGGGATCAAATACTGTCGTTGTTACTCCTTCGTCGCTGGGGTATCGACTGCAGCAGCAACAGCAGCAGTTTCAAACGGCGCAAATGATGTATCCATTTTACTCAAAAATTCAACAAGAAAGTTGAGTGTTATTTTGTGATTTTTTCTGTTTTTTGTTTTAATTTTTTAATTTTTTTTTTAATTTTAATTTAATTTTTTAGGTCTGGTGGCTCCTATACAACCACAACAGACATTAATTAAATCACAAAAACTAGCAGACAAATGAATTGAAAAGATTATAAAAGAACTTTTACTATTTTTTTTTTTTTCGTTCCAATAAAACTATTGATATGCAAACTTGGTATTAAATGGGAAAAAAACATACCCAGGTGGATGGTAAGTTATACTTCCAAAACAGAACTGTAGGTATTTCTGATCAAGGTGTGACCAAATTGATGTCAACTCAAGTTGATTCTGCGCTTGTTGTTTTGTGTTAACTTTTTCAACTATGGAATGCCTGGTGACAGAGTAATTTTTATTTCTTAACTATATTTTGCAAGAGTCAAAGAACTTTCCAAAATTACCACATCATCATGAAGTTGATGACCCTGCAACATCTGCTATAAACAATTGAAACTCACCACAGCAAAGCAATGGGAATAGGTCCAAAATGAACTCAGGAAATGTCTGAACCCTGGCTAGGTCCTGAGAATAGCCAGGTGGCATTCTTTACGCTCTGGAGATAAATAGAATAGATAAGATAAATAGAAACAGGTAAGTATGGTTAATAAATACAAACACAATGTTTTCTCTTTTTTCCAATTAAGATACCAAGTCCTTGTTCTGGCACCCCCAGCAACAAGAACCCTTCTCTTTACACTCAGGCTGCACTCTGTCAATGCCAGCATCTAGAGCTGCCTCATCACCCATTGCCCTGGTTGCCTGACCATGTCCTGTCACCTGGGGGTAAACTTTTCTTTGCAAGCTTGTATTTGCTGGTCCAATCATGAGGCAGTCTACTCCATTTCTGGCAATGCCGATGCCTCCTAGCTCTGGGGAATATGCCATCCAGGGGATGGTGCACTAAACACTAACTCATTCCACAGTATTGCTAGAGCTGTTCTGAGTGTCATGGAAGGCAGGGGGTGGAAGGGGTGTAAAAAAAAGGTTGGCAATTATCCCTTAGGCTGCTGTGAGTCCAGTACAACAGTTCCAAGTGTCACTCTCATGGTGGAAGACATGTGGTGGTACAAAGGCATCAGTTGAGCTTGATGCACCACTGGCCTTGCAGAGCTGTTTGCATCCTGCACACAACAGGTCATTTTTCAGAACATCTTCAATTTATTATTTCAACTCCAAAACCCAAAGAAAAACAAAACAAATTAATAAGAAAACCCCAAAAACAGGAATATTCCAAAAAAACCAAACAGACAACCAATAAATAAATAAAATTATATACAGAATATAAATAAATAAATATTTACAAAGATAATCATCAGAGAAAGTCAAGGAGTTTTGAACAAGCTCAACCATTATGTGAGAATCTCACAGAATTTGAGTAGAGTCATCCAAAAATGGGACATAAATCATGTGTCCTGATTGGAGATGATTTTCTTTTGAATTCCATGATGTTTCCATATTTTGAGTTTGTAAGGCTATGTGTTTCACATTGTCAGTTTGTTTACAGGGAAGTATTCAAGTTTGTTTTGTTGCATAGTTGACTGTTACCATTATTGTATCATATCTGTTTGTTGATGTGGCAATTGGGTCAATGAAGTTCATTAAAATGGTTTCCCAATATCTTTGTGGAATTTTTTGTGGTTGTAATAGTCTGTAAAATAATCTTCAAGCTGTCTTGAAGTGTTGGCATGAATCACAGAATTGTACAAATTTGTTGATGTTGTGGTGAAGTGATGGCCAATGATAAAGTCCTGTGATTCTTTCAGCTGTGCATTCCCAATTGTTGTGTATAATATGGACACCTCCATGAGCAAGGTCAGTAATGACAAGCAGCAATATAAATTTGTGTATGTGTTTTGTCCAAATAGTATAGGATGCTGTGGCATAGCCAGTAACCTCCTATTAATGTTTTTAAATGCTTTTGAGCCTTGCTTGGTGTATTTTCATAAGTAAATTCATTGTTTGGAGCTACTAAATGTTTTGATATATTGTTGAATAAAGTTGCTGGTGCATTTGAAAGTCTGAATGGCATTACTGCACATTCAAAGTGACTGTATTTTGATCTGAAAGCTGTCTTTTGTGTGTCATTCTTGTGGATCCATATTTGATAATATCTCAAGGCTAAATCTAGTTTGATGAAGTATTTTGCATGTGATAGTCTGCCAAAAAAATTCCAGTATATTCGCAGTGCAGTCCTGTTCTTGACAGTATTCTTATTAAGTGCACAATAGTCAAAGACAAGTCAAAGTTTGTCCTTCTGTTTGACCTAAAATATAGGAGCGCCATAAGGTGATATTGATTCTTGAATGTGCTTGTTCTGTAGGAAGAAGATTAATTTTTTTTTTTAATGTATTTAATTCTTCTTTGTTCATTAAGTAGATTGGTCTTGAAGTTGAAGTAGTGTTTTTGTCAATTAGTTTGATTTTGTGGTCTATGTTTTGAGATGGTGGCAGTCCTTTGAAAGGCTGGAAAACTGATTCATATGTCTTGATAATTATTTGAAGTTTGTTTGGAAGTGTTTTTATTAATTTTGATTCAGCATTTGCCTGATTCTGTTTTTCTGTTGTCTTGACAATGTCAGGATCTTCTTTTGAGGCAATGTTGCCAATTTCTTTAGATGGGGTCACAATGGCCTTATCCTCTTTTTGCAATGGTTTCATTATAAGCATTCCCAGCATTTGAATGTCTTGTGGTCTTCAAAGTAAGTCTTTAAAAGCTGTTGCTGATAGTAGTTGAATCTTGTGAAGAGGTGTCTTGCAGATTCATTGATGTGAATTGCTTTTGGAGTTTAAGCAAAGAGTATTTGAGTGCAAATCTATGACTTGATTGAGCTTGTCTGACCAGCCTTTACCTAGTATTAAATCATAGGTGCTGTTAGCGGAGATGAAATTGTGCTGGTCCCTGAATCTAGTTGAAGTTATAACAGTATATTTGATATTTTTATAAATGCGTCTGTGAATAATTAAGCAGTCTGCTAGGCATATTGGTTGTTTTTCATTTGTGCAGTGAATTTTATGGTGATGGTGTCACACATTCATGAAGCTGGCAATAGCTCCTGGGTCAATAAGTATTTTGGCTGGTTGGTTTCCTGTGAAACCATTAATTGTGAGAAGAGATAATTGTAAAGTTTGTTGACAGCGAAGCAAGCAAAGTATTTTCTTGAAGCTGTGTCTTACATGGCAAAGTCTTCCTTTTTGGTCTAAAGCAAAGCAAAGTTGAAGTTTTATATAAAGAATTCTCTGTTTATTTCAATTTCAATAAGTTTCAGGATCTTTTTTGAATCAAAATGAAATGGAATTTTTGGGCTCAAGTAAAAATTTCATAAAAAAATTGTGAAATAGAAAGGACTTGTAGTGACAAATAAAAAAATAAGAAAAGAAAATAAAAGATAATAGGATGATAAAATAAAAATAAAATACTAATAATTTTGAATTGAAGTTACAGAAAATTATTTAGTTTTTGTCACACATCCATGTTACAGAATGAGCCTCTAGTTAATGGTTTTAATAGCCAAAGATTTGCATTTTTAAGAAGATTCTTTTCTTATTTTCATTCAGGAGTTCTGAATTTATGGTTTTGGCTTGAAATAGAAACAGAGAAGTTTCCAGAAAGAGAAAAATAAAGAAAAACTGAGAAAAATGAAGAAATAAGAAAATAAAGTAAAAAGTTGAAATAAACGGATAATAATTGAAAGATTGATAAAGTAATGATAAAAGGATAATATGGAAGTAAAATGAGGTCTTTGTTGCTCTTGGTTGTTGAGTTGATGTTGATGCTTGAAGAATTTTCCAGAATGGAATTTGAAATTTGAAAAATGTGGATGTGGATAAGTATTGATTTGTCACCATATCAGTGAAAAATACTTATTCTGTTACATGTTATGTTACGGAATGAGCCTCTAGTTAGTGGATTTAAGAGCCAAAGAGTTAAGTTTTCAGAAGATTCTTTTTTATTTCCATACACACTTCAGGTTTTTATAGTTTTGGATTTGGAAAAGAAAGAAAGAAGTTTCTAGAAAAAGAAAATTAAAGAGACAAAGAGAAAAATGAAGAAGTAAGAAAGTAACAATAAAAGTGAAATAAAGTATAAGAATTGATAAAGTGATAGAGAAAATATATAAGAATAAGATGTCACTTGAAGTAGGTCTTGATTGTTTTTGGTTCTTGAGTTATGTAGTTTTTTGTAGAATTTTCCAGAACGGCAGAAACAATGTGAACAATATGAAAAATAATTATTGGGTAACATGTTATATAGGTTGTATAGTGTAGTGGTTTATCACCCCGGTTTTTGATACCGGTAACCCCGGTTCGAATCCGGGTACGACCTTTTCATGAACGACAATTATCATGTTTTCTAGTGACATGTTCGTTGGAGTGGATGAATTTTGTTGACCAAATGCAATTCATTGTTGTTTTATTATGACTGGAGTGGATTAGTTTTACTTGGGGTGTGTGGAGATTTGGGGACTTTTTGGCAATTCAGAAATCATTATTGAATTGCTGCTGCTGTCCAAATCCCAACGTTCTGCAATCTCCAAACGCAAGCACCACGATCTCCAAAAAACAAATGTTTGTTTTCAAAGTGGTTCAAAATTTTTAAACTCAAAAACCTGATTGTGGGTTGTCAATTGCCTACAATGAAAGATTCCATATCAATTTACCCTATAGCAACTTGAATAAAGTATTGCGAAAAAAAATTAGAAAAAATAAGAAAAGACAAAGAAAAAAAATAACAAGTAAATTCAAAATAAATCATTGAGCAGTTGTTTTTTGGTTTTTTGTACAGTTCTTTGACTCCATCTTCCTACAAATTTCAAATACTTTGACTTTTTCAGTTGTCCTGGGAATTGAATTAAATAATGCTGGAGTTGGTAAAGTTGATGAAAATCCAATAGTTCCAATATTAGGTTCAAGTTACAACTGGATTTTTAAAAGCAAAATTTGAAAGTTGAAATTGAGAATCTCTTAATAGCAAAACAGTAGAAGCAATTCTTCGGTTCTGAGAAACTTTTGTCATTAATGCATTATCATGGCTTTGATCAAATTCAAAAAATGATTTATTATATCTGAGAGGATTTGTAGCAACAGTGGCCATAAATGCTGTTGATATTCAAGAATTTTGTTGCATATTAAGTCTCATATCCACCAGAGGATCTTTACTTCTTCTAAAAGAAGTTTTCATCTTTGGACATTGTCATAAGTGTTGACAAATTGGGCCAACACCCTAGGAAACTTTTTTCATACATTTTTCTGAGCTCCAGGCAGTGTTGAGCCATGTCTGCCATTAATATTCAACAATTGATCTTAATTCCAGTACATTGCCATCAATAGATAATCTACATCTTCTGTAGCTGTAATTCCTTTTTGGATTCCCAAAATATTGTGGAATGTGTTTTTTGAAAGGTTCCGTTTTAGCAATGGTACAAACTGGGGTGTATAACACAAAGCATCTTGTACAAATAGCCAAAAATATTTGAAAGCAAGTACAATGCTTCTTCATTGAGTCTGTTACAAAATCTTCTTGATTTTCAGGGACCAATGGAGTAAAGCCAAATGTTTCAGGAGTTGGACTGCATAAATAAGCCACCCACTAATAACAGGTTCACTGTGGACATGGTATGTAACATCATTGACATAGTAAAATAAAAATGGTCATCCCTGGTGAGTTTCCCCACATTGAGTCAAATTAAGCTGCAGGCTCTACTCCTTGTTAAAGTGTAAAAGATTCAAGCTGTATTGAAAGATGAATTCACTCTTTATTGAACAAAATCGCTCAATCTGCTTAAAAAGTAAAGAACAAAACAGTGGACTTGCCATTTCCATCATTAAGCAGTAGCATTTGTATTAATACAGGAAAGTTTTGTATGGGGAGAAAAATTTAAAGACTGTTTTTGGAATTTTTGGATTGAGGATTTTGAACAATGAAAATCTAGAATTCTTGCTAAAAATCCTTACCATACGCAATCATAAATGGAGATTGCAACACTGCTGGTGGCGTCCTTCTGTCAATTCCTTTAATTTCAGCCTTGCAACTTGGAAAAATTATCAAGCCTGGATTCATTCAAATTTTGGATCCCAATTAACCTTAACACAAGCCGTTGAAGGCATGGATTCTCTTAAACAGACAAGATCCACACAAGAATTTAACAATATCTTATCTGCAATCCACTGTGGAAGTATTAATCTCGAAGACATGTTGATTTGCCATGTGTAACAAGGAGTTTTAGAGATGAATAATATTTATTGTTTTGTTATGAATATTTCAGAAAAGAAACCAATGGTTTTTATACATTTTCCAGTGTCTTGGTGGCACCTTGGCTTGATTGGTCACCTGG
>JADGJH010000835.1:1377-13972 GCA_027596945.1 Physocladia obscura
AAAAAAACCTGCATGAAAGCTTCACATCTTCTCCCTGCCGTAACGACCCACGAAATGGAAACTGGGCAAATGAAAGACGTAATACTGAGTTTATGAGTTGCCCCATCACTCGGAATACTGGATTTTCCTTGAATCACAAATGTACTTGCTACACCGTGACTGGAGCTCATTGTTGGCTCTTCAAATGAAACCAATTTGCCCTCTTCCCCATCGGCCTCCTCGTCTGCCTCGACTGAGTCATCAACAAAATTCCAGCCAGTTGAATTTAATTCATTTTGATCAGTTTGATTAGTTTGGTCGGTCGAAGCTGGGTGTGGTGCTGACCCAAACGATGCTCCACTCGTAGATTGAACATTGGATGTCGATTGGCCAAACCCTCCAAGAGCAGGGGCACCAAATCCAAATCCTGCAGGGGTAGGGACACCAAATGTATTTGCATTAGCTGTGTTGCCAAAAAGATTTGATTGAACGGCTTGTGATTGAGCTTGTTTGCTTCCAAAAACCCCGACGCCCGACCGACTTAAAAGTCGAATAACTTTTCCAACATGATCTGGAATTCTTGAAACACCAAAACCGGAACCATTAGCTGTTGACAGTTTTATTTCACAGTCTCTCCAGTCTTCGCCAGAATTTTGTGAAATTGATGCGCGGTAGTTCACAATCAATTTTGAGTCAGGCATGCCATCGCTCTTGGATTCAGCACGAATATCGTAAATTATCGACCAACTAGACGCTCCAACGACCGTATATTCGAGAATAAGTTCAGCATTACTTGCGTTATGGCTGCCAGTTGTTCCATTATGATTGTTATCAAAAGTCAGTAAAACTGACACCGTCACCGATTCTTTGGGGTGATACATCTTTGAAATACGAGCGATAAGATCGTTAAGATCAGCTTGAGCCTTGAAACCATCCGCCTCGATTTGAGCGCGTTTGAGAGAAAGGCTGTCCAATAATTCAGAAACCTCAGAAAACGATGCTGTTGGACGCTTCACAAATTCATTTGAAAAGTTGTCAAGAATATTCAATTGATTCTGTAAGACACGCATTCTCGTTTCGAGTTCTTGGATCGCGAGTTTGTTCTAGTGTGTGATTTCAGCAGTATTTGCAACAAAAAAAAACACGATAAAAGTACCTCACGATCAGCTGGGTTTACCGCGGGAACTTTCTTATAGACAACGTCGGCAACAATGAATTTGCGGGCTCCGGAACCAGTGACTCTGAGTGAGCTTTGGTTGATGAGCAGCGGAAGATTGGTGATTTCGACAACTAGAGAAGAATCCTTCAGTTGGATAGAAAGAGCGCGTGTCACTTGTGCGCGCTGGTTGCCAAGCAGCGTTACACTCAAGACTTTTGTCTGGGTCGCATCGATCGTCTCAATTGCCGTTGCTGTGCCCGTGAATTGTGCTGTTGTTTCCGTACTCATGATTTCCAGTGCAGACTTTTTCTTTGAAAATTGTGAAGCCGACATCGATTTGCATTTGTGACACTTGCTGTAAAATGGATTGCTCACTGTGCAAGTCAATCCAGATGCTCAACAAACTAATCCAGTCCATTCACTTCCACTAACATCAGCTATAGAGTGCAAAACAGGATGAAGGTCCAGTAACTGTTTTTTGAAGGAACAGTGGTTGTTGTGGCAGTTGTCATAGCAATAACTTGAGTTTTTGAAGTGGTAGTTGTTTTGGCAGCAGAACTTGTACCTGTAATCCAAAACTGTACTGACGATGCAAAAACATATGCCAGAACTCT
This sequence comes from Physocladia obscura, assembly GCA_027596945.1. Lineage (NCBI taxonomy): Eukaryota > Fungi > Chytridiomycota > Chytridiomycetes > Chytridiales > Chytriomycetaceae > Physocladia > Physocladia obscura. Next base: position 3,130 of record JADGJH010000835.1, read on the forward strand.
TGCTAATCTATCTGCCCACTTTGCTACTGATCCTGCTGACTTTGAGGACACCTATTCAGAATGTGCCTCTGAATACAACTCTGGCAGTGAGAATGATGCTAATTTTAGCATAAATGAAGATTATATGGATAATAATTCTCTAAGGAACATTGTTTTATTTTTTAATGCTACTTAATAGCTATTTCTGAAGTAGACTTGAAAGTTTCTTCTGCAGGATTCAGAAATTTGGATCATTATTAAAGCCTGTTGATTGGAACCATGGGAACAGTGGTGGAAAAGGTTGTCACTCCAACATACCATCTTATGTTGCATCATACATTCAGCAATTTGCAAAATCTCATGATGGATTGGAGAATCCAAACAGTTGATCAAAATCTGTTGGAGACTTGTGTGAAATTCAGTTGGCATTTAGTACAACAAAGAAACAAATTTTTGCTGAATTTCAGCAAAGCAAAGCATAAAGCTTTTTTACTACCAATTCTATCAGATCTAGAAGAAAAAATGTTCACACATCACTATTTTCAAGCCAGGATCTGGCTTTTGTGACTTGTATTCAGTTGAAAAATTTTCAGTCACCAGAAAGTCAACTTTCTTTGGAAACTCACCTCAAAATTGCACATGAAGAGAAAAAGTTTTACAGAAATGAGCTTGTATGGGTCTCTTCTACTTCAAATGACCAAATCTACTGTTTTGATTTCTCTGAGAAAGTTATGCTCCTCATTCAACTATCCAGCAAATCAGCAATATTTTATGACAGGTGAAAAAGTTCTGCTATTTGGAATCTGTGATGGAAGGAAACTGCAATAAGTTAATTATCTTCTTGAAGAAGGATCATTTACAGCAGAAAAAGCTGTTTTGAAGGCTTTGATAATATCAATGTTGCACCACCATTTTTGTGGTTTGGTATCTGAAAATCTGACATTATTTGCTGATAACTGTTCTGGTCAAAATAAGAACAAGTGGATGATCTGGTATTTGTGCTTGTGTGATACTTGGTTTACAGCATTCTATAACTCTCAACTTCATGATTGTTGGCCATGCAAATTTTTACCTGATGGAAATTTTGGAATCTGGAAAAAAAATTTGATGCACAATAATGTGTGGAACATTCATGATGTGCAAACAATTATTAGTGATTTATCATCTGGTAACTTTAGTGTTCATGGAAGTGAAGTTTCATAGTATCAGTTTCCAAAATTTCTTGAGCAGAACTTTGATGAAATTGTCACTGCAATATTTAGAATGCATCATTTCCAATTCAGTGATGAACTCTTTGGAAAAGTGGAAGTGAGAGAGTTGATTGGAAGCTCAAGTTGCCATGTGCATTTTTTGAAAAGAGGAATAAGTATTCAAGAAGTTTGCACAAAACAGAGTTTGGAAACTTGTTCATGATAATTGTTTTCTCTTTGCTACACCAGTTCTGCCTGAGTCTTAATGGGATGAACTAAATGAGGTAAAGCAAAAACTTGTTTTACAAAATAAGCCTTTGTTTGCAGCACATTTAAACAAAATATTTGATGATTTGAAAAGATGTAGGATTGAACAGGAGTTGGCAAATCAGAAGCAGAAAAAATTAAAGGGAGCAAGTCTAACAAAATTTATGGCAAGAGTGGAAAAAATTTAAAAAATGTGGAGAAATGAAGTAATTGTGGACAGAAATGGGAATGAAGAAGTGGATGGAGACAAAAATTTCAAGTTTTTGAAATTATTTTTTTGCAATTCATATTTTTCTTTTCCAGTAAATAATTTCCATGATTTTTGAATTTAAACAGATAAAGGAAAGAAAAATAGACATCTTATTTTTGAGTCATTTTTTGTCATAATTTTGATTTCCTTTTTTTGGGAAATAATGCTCAACAGCAAATCCCAAAAATCAAATTTTATTGACTTATGTGATAAAACAAAATTTTTTTCCTTGATTAATTTTTTTTAAAAATGCAGTGAAATGTATTTTGAAAGCAAATGTGAAAGAAATTAAAAATGAAAGGAAAAAATATTTGGAGTTTCCAAGAGAATAATAGGTGAGTGTTTATTAACCAGTCTTGGATTCCTGAAAGTTACTGTTGACATGGTGCTTTCAGGATCAAATGATGGAAAATTTTCAAGCTGCTTTCCCCTGTATGCTGGCATTTGATATCAAGTTACAACAGCACTGGGGGTTTTGAAAATTTTATTCATCTCCAGTGGGGTTCAATACAGCTCATGGCCAATCTCAAGATGGTGCAATCAATACTGTTGAAACATCTGAGGCCATTGTAGTAAAATTGCTGTGAATAGCTGGGGAACAGGCATAAGTTCTAATAAGTTGAAGAAAATGGTAGAATATTTTGCTGGTAGCTGTAGCAGCTTGAGTCAACTAATTCAATACTAAGTATCTCAGATCTAAATGACAAGAGTTTGAGATAGTAGTATGGGATTTAGTTGAGTTTGAATTTTAATACTTAAGATATAACTTGTTTTTTTTTGATATAACCAATAATAAAGAAAAGAAAAAAGTTGGGTTTAAGTAGTTTTTTGAAGTAGAAAGAAAAAGAAAGAAAATTGGTTGGAAAGCAGTTGGAAATCCCTTGAATTGGTTTTGAGTTCTTGAAGTTAATAGAAGGCTTGAGAAATTTCTAGAAAATTCTTTGAGAAAATTAGATTAGCAATCTAATTTATAATAGCCAAGCAGATCCATCAGTCATCACAAAAATACAAAGAGTTTGAGCACCTGATGTCAAACACCACAATTGCAACATCAAGATAATGGACGCTTGGCGGGACTGTATTGTGGAGACAAGACCAGCCATCACCAAGTTTTTAAGTTAAACTCCATTGCAATCCTTTTTTTTTCTAAATATGTCTGACTTTATTTCTTTTATTTTATTCTTTAAAATAAACTTTATTTGTAAATATTGTTGTTTTTGGACAAAATTAATTTTGTGCTGTTTTTGTTGCTGACATGTCTGCTGTGTTTACTCTGAAGCTGATTCTCATTGTCAAGCACTACAATTCACAGAAGAACAAGAATGTGAAAATCCTTCCAACTGTCAAATTCAATGGAGCTGCATTTGATTTGAAAATAATATTCTGGGCAACATCAACTATAGAACTGAAAGGCAAAGCAATAGTAAACAGTTCTGGCACTGTTCAAAACAAAAGTGATGGAGTTAAAATTGAAAACTTTGCAGATTTTATTGTAGTTCTCAAAAATCAGCACTCCTATTAGAAATTTCTAAGATCAACATTGATAACCCACCACAGCAGAGTGCGTTTTGCCCTGCAAGCTACCATCTTCCTGGAACAAAAAAAGCCTCAGACATCCAACAAATGCAAACATCAACTCCACAAATTTTTGCTCAGTCTAATATAGTTTCAGCCAGTATTGCAAAATCAATATGTTTCTACAAAATCAATAAGGAAACTTGGGAGCCAATTGCTCTAACTGGAGTGTTTGTTATCAAAAGGTCAGACTCTTTAGTTTCAGTACTCAAGCTTCTATTCGCTTTGCCAAACAAATTTATTGACTGAATGGGCCCTTGACAAGATGGAAAATCAATTTCTGTTTGAGTCTTTGCTTTCAGAAACTCTTACAAAGCTTAAAATAAATCTTGTCATAAAAATACAAGAAGCAATTTCTGTTCAGGATTTTGAGTATTGATATCAAAATATTTTTCCAAATTCAAATTACTCCAAATATAGTTTACTATTTCCATGTTTGACAGACTAAAATATCATTAATAAACAGCCAATTTGCAGTTGTCTTACATCCATCCAATAGTTCCCAGAAAACCTGCAAAATCAGTACTGAATATTGCCCAAGCCTTCTGAATTAGTTTTAGATCCAAGATGGTTAGTTTTGAAGAAATCATTATAGGCTATTATACTCCATTGCTATTTTTTATTTTTGCAGAAAATTTTTGAAAACAGCTATAAATAAAATCAATGACTGCACCACAAATCCTCCATTTAGTTGTCCTTTGTACAGCTAGTCATATCATAGCAGCACTCTCTGAGTTTGTACAGGGCTCTATTTTCGAGTCAAAGTTAACTGTTATTGTGTGAAGCTTTCATAATTGTGATATTGGTTGCCATAATAGCAGGAAGCCTATAAAAAACGTTGCAAAACTTTTACGAGACTGCAGAATAACAGAACAAGTGTTGGCAAAGATAAGCTTGGAGATATTCTCACAAGCTTGCGTATTTGCTACAATTTTAAATTTTGGTATTTACTTTGATATTCACCTTATATTCAGTTTGGACAATTTTTTTTTAATTAAAAAAGTGGCGACAGGGAAACATATGCACATTTGAAGGGCCTTTTGCAACAACCGAATCTCTCAAAACCCGAACACCATCTGCCCCAAAAAAAATTGGCACATTCACGCCAGGATCTCGTCCGCCAAACTCAGGAAAAACAACGCCAGCGTCTCCCACACCGTAGTTCTCATCAATAGCACCACTGTTAATTGCCCGCACTGCCACACCTTCCATTCCAACAAACCAGAAATCCCCATACTCCTCCGTATTAAGAGTCGCAGTATGCAAACATGCGCTACACATTCCGAGCCCACATCGCGCCACATCAAGAGACAGCTGTAACAGATTTTCGTGAATCTTGACAGGTTCAATGTCCATTGGTACGTGAAGCAAAGAACCAGCGCCGCGTGTCAACGTAGCGTTGGCCATGATATCTGCAGCAAGAGAGAATAGGCTCGGGACAGTAAATGCCGTTGTTGAGATGCCACTTGTGAATTTTGTAATGTTTTCAATTAGTGGTGTAGTTGTTAGTGAGGAGGATAAGCCAAAAGAAGCTGAGGTGTTTACACCTCGCATATGGTTAATCCCACCATTGTTACCAACACCACTAACATTAGTTAAAGTTGAAGTGGTTGGAGCTGATGTATTGCTTTTTGGCAGTATGTTTGAACATTCATAAACAACACTTGTCGCAATTGAAATTAATCCACCTGATGGGAAAAGGTGAAACATATTCATTGTATTTTTTGCAGCTTCGTCCAATTTCTGGGTTGCCAACTTCAACACTGACAATTTGTCAAGAGGTACTACTGCAGCAATATTAGCAGTATTGACCCAGTCATGTTTTGCCAACAATATTTTCATCAGTAGAGATTGTTGGGTCAAGAAATCAAGACCAATCCCGATCCCATACTTGAAATCTTCTTCAAGTGAAGAATCAGTATTTGAAAAATAAGACACATTTTTTTCAAAAATTCGATGACGGTGGAGCCTTGATGATGACAACAGCGAACCAGCTCTCAATCCAATGAAAGATGGTACTAATATTGGATATGAAGAATTTTCCACAATATCGGCTTTAAGTCTTTCAAGAGTATTCACTTTTGTGACAAAAGACGCGCCCAGCAAGTGAAGATCAAGCGGATTTTCCATTTGGACACCAATAGACAGCAAAAGAATTGATATTCCGACACTTTCGTCAAACCAGGCAAATCCACTGGGATAATCAACGTGCTTTGGGTAAATTCTTTGATTTGATTTTTCCACGCAATGAAGCAAAAAAACTGCTTGACAAACGGTATATAGCGTATGAAGTTTCAAATGTTCTGGCATTTGCTGGTCTATTGGGGAAAGCGTATTGCAAACTGAGTGATTAGAACGCGTTTTCTCAGTCAATAAATGAGCTAAAAGAACCATAGCGATATAAGGCTGTCCATTTGTTATATGTGCAGAAGCTATGATCATTGAAATTTAAAAAGAAAAAATTTGATCTCAAAATTTTTATCTCACCCATATTCAGCATGGCCTCAATCATTCCCATAACATCATCATTTCGCTTGAACATTTCAACACATTTTTTTAATCCAACCAATCCATCTTTTACCCACGTTGCGCCAAGAAACTGCTCAGCTGTCGCGTCAACATGATATCCATCGGCGTTGATGTCATGCAATCGCGGTGGACCCCAATACCGTAGAAAATATTGCGTGAATTCTTCTACATCAGATGATTCATTTTCCAGCTCTTGAACACGGCGTAACCAATCAATGCTCTTTAGTCGTCGGCCGACTTCGACTTTCAATGCATACATAGATGCTATCGCGTGGGTTTCGGTTTGGAAGTGATGTATTGCTTTCAAAAGTCGTGAAGATTTAATGAGTATATCAAATGATGCAGATAGTCGGCCTTTTCTGTCTGTTTTTAAATAGATGAAAAAATAAATAGAACAGAGAGAGAAAAGTAAAACAAAAATAACACTCACAAAAAGATCCCGCCAAATTCATCATCACAACTCCCAAAAACGGGTCCATCATCTCCCCATGAAATCGTTGCACATCTTTTTGCATTGCCTTTTGCGCCCGCCACCGATCTTCCCGAAGTTTTTGTCGCTGCTCCAAAGTTTCAACACCTTCGTTTCCGTCGCGCCGCTGACACGCCGCCGTTACACCAACAACCCCGAAATCCCTGTAAAATTGTGCAATCTCTAATGCATGCGAGTTGCACTGCACAGCGCCTGGGTCGTCAAGTCCCAGCGCCTGCAAACAAGTTGCAATATGCGTTAACGAACGTGCGAGGGCGAGAATAGTGCTGCGATGGAGGTATGAGAGATGTATGCGCTGATTGCGTGGTGGGGTGGGTAAATTAGTGTCTTTGAAGAAGGTTGCTTCGTCACGGGCGTTGAAAGTTGCTGTTGAAGTTAAATTCGTGTTATTGACTGCTACTTTGTGGGGTACGGGTTTTTTCGCATGCAGTTGTTGTTTTGTTGTTTGATTTGGTGCTGTTGCTGTTGTTGTTGATGGTGGAACATGGCCGTTCATGGGTGTTGCAAAGCGGCGGGCGGTGGATAGTGGGAAAACCATGCGGAATTCTTGCGGGAGTGGACAGGTTTCGAGAATGTGCTCAGCAAGACGACAGCTTTGAGAGTGGAGTTCGAATGCCGCATCGATCTTTCCCAGGTTATATAAAATATTACCATAGTTTGAAGTCAAGTCAAGAAATAGGACTGCTATTGGCGGGCCATGAATAACTCGGACTTGTTCGCAATCTGGTTCTGGCTCTGGCTGGGATTCTGTTGATGCGTGACTTTTTTGGGTGTTTACTCGACTTGCTTTTTCACCCAACCGAATTTCTCCTAAACTATTACCGCCAGAAACAGGAAATCTGGACGATGAAGAGGAAGGGGCATATGGATCGTCTGAATCAAATTGATGTTCAAAAAATTGATCCATCTCGTTTGAATCTTCAATTGGACTTTCGAAAACCATGACACCTTTTCCTTTCACATCTATTACTGGTTGAGCTCTGAAAACAATGATAAGTGACACTAGGTTAAATATATTAAGTCGAACCTTTTCCAAGAAGGGCTAACTTCCAGCTCTAGCATTGAGATGACCAAATACATCCATCCTTCGTGATATAGTCCGTCGATTCCCATTTCCATTAACCGCTCTTTTTCTTCAACAAGTGCTTTCACAGTTATATTCCATGCCTCAGTGATATACTGAAACGCGTCATCAAATTGATTCGCAAGCCGTTTAGAAACTGCCATATTGTTCAGACACAGAACATGTCGGTACCAATTGTAGTCGGCGGTTGCGAACAAATTTGGACGTGGAAGAGTTTGCTCAACGTCACACGCTTCTTGGAACTTGAAAAATGCCGATTGGGGGTGATATTCAAGATTTGATTGATTAAGTAGAGCAATACCTTGTGAAAATGGCGATTCATCGATGGTATTGTTGATCGGGGAATTGGGGATTGAGTTCAGCCGAGTTGTTGATCCAGACAGAGGTGAAGTAAAATCTTCAGCTGTTGGTGATTCGGAAAAGTCGAAATTGTTTCCGACAACGATGCGCAATATTCCAAATGATGGTTGTGGTGTGGTCGTTTGTATTTGTTGGAGTTGTGTTTGTGTTTGTGTTTGTGGCGAGTTGACAGATTCCAATCGTCGATTATAGTCTGGGGAGATAAAATTTGCGCTGGAAAGTTGACTAGGAAGCGAACTTGAGCGAACTGGAGGGTTTGAAGCAATAGAAACAGACTTGAGCTTGGGATGTTGTTGTTGCTGGCTTTGGTACTGATAATTTGTAGTCTGCGCCGCCAGTGTTTGAGGTGGAAATACCGGAGACAAAGAAAGTGGAAAAGACAATGGCAGCGGTAAGGACAGAGATGGAGCGAGCGTGGATGGTTGCGATGCTGTCGATGTTAATGTTACTTGTTTCGTTACAGTCTTTGTTTCTAATGTTTTCATCGCTGTGCTTGCTGGCACCGCCTGCTGTTGATTCGCTCCATTTTGCATGATCCGCTGCACTGGATTCAAGTTGGCCAATAATCCAAGTTTGTTCAGCCGCCACCGCGTTGCATTTGCAGTTGTTTCGTCCTTGTCACCAGCCATAAACTTTTTAGAGGTCAACAGTCAGGAAAATTTGATCAAATATTCGTTAAAACTGAAAGGATTTTGAGGAAAAAGATATTTATTATTTAATAAAATACCGTAAACTAAGTATTCCTGCACCTCCTCACGTGATCTCAAAAAATAGTATCAAGCTAACGGCGTGGTTTGCTGTGAGTTTTGCACTTTCAATATCTTCTCAACCCCACAAGGTGGATATAGAAATCAAAGTTGCGGCACTATAAAATTATCATGAAAGCGCGATTTTTCTGCGACAAGTGGGTGCAAGAATACCTACCTTACCGTAATATTCGAAAAAAGGTTTTCTTTTGATGGAAAGTAACGGCATAACATCAGGATCATCGAGAATATGAGCGAGTTCAGAATCGGGATTAGGATCGGGATCGGTATTAGTGGGAGCGGAAGAGGAATCGTCAATGACGTGGACATGTGGATCCATGTACGCTTCACCAACATAAAGAAGGCAATCTTCACCGATCATCAACAGGAGTAACAAGAACGGCAACAGCAACATAAACGTTAATGTCATCATCGTCGTATAGCAAACTTGATCTCCAAGTTTATTGCGGTGGCTGCGTTTCTGCGGCATTGAGACTTGGTCATCACCTTCCTCATCGACCCAGAAATACCTTTGCCGACTTCGCATGCCACCCTCACCACAACGTATACATACACAAATGCGTATGCTCACATCGACCACACTCAAGTCTCTCTTCCAATCAAAGAAAATGATACTGTTGACTGGGTTGGTATAGACGTTAAAGTGCGTTAAAGTGCGTTTGCTTATCGGCAATGCAATGTGTGCGTATGCAAATTACGAGTAGACGTTGCATCGAGTAGCGAAACAGGATGACAGTTTGGGTTTTGGTGGAGGCAATGGCTTGCAGTGGTTGCGCATTGGTGGTACGGTGTTTGCGTGGCGTTGTGGCGCAGGCACTTGGCTTTGTTTGGGCAGCATGAAACAACATGTTACGGTGTTTGCCAAGGAAAAGCAGTGTCTTACTGCCCTGAATATCGCGCCTCTGACGGAGTCGACAAGGATCTGAGGGGAAAAGCAAAGCCATCCCCTAACTTTTATTACAACGAGAGTGGTGACTACGATGACAACGATTTTTGTCGCCTACTGACTTCGATCCTGAAGATGTCCTAATTCGACAATTATCCACACCTCGCCAATCATTGTTCTTTTCCTCGGCCTCACAATAAACTTTGGAAATATCCTCGTTAAACTCGCTGTCATAAAAAAGCACTCACAACGCCTCAGACTCATCGAATGCGTTTTCGAATATCTTCCCCTCGAAGATTTCCTTCTCGTGCTCCCTCCCCGATTCAAACCTCCTAACTCCGCTTGCAAAAAAACACATTCATTTATCATATTTGCACTGCAACGCGTACTCGTACATATCTCTCAATCTGCTGCTATTCCATTGGTCTCGACGATGGCGCTATCCAGTGCAATTCGCACGCACTCGAAACAGTTCCGTTCTACTCACGTGTCACCATCATCTTCACACCTGTTCAATAATAAGATTTGAAAGACCTCAAAACACGTCGATTTGAATCCCTCGCAGTCCTCTTGCGTGTTGATTCAATTAATAGCAGTTCTATTGCTTTGGGCTATACAGAAACTATTGCTGGTCTGGTAAATTCTATTCAAAAACAGTGAATAGTGCATGCACTTAATATTGCAGTCCTCCATGGTTGAAAGACATTAACTCTTCAGCTGATTGATATATATTTGCATCGAATTCTATTGGTTAAAAATGGGTGACATGTAGTCTGAAGGGACTTAAGGAATATTTTGTAGCATATAGAGGCAATGAAAATTTGCTTGGAATGCTCAATCTTGTGTCTCCCAGTTGTATTTCAAAGAGCATCTGGCAAAAGTGAAGTTTGGTATCACTGTTTTCAAATTTTTGAACTTCCATTTAACAAGCCAGTGTACCAGTCAAAGTTTTACAGACCTATTCAACCCATTGAAAAAAACTTGGGATCTTCAAAAGTTAGTGCTTTTAAATTAATAGTTTACTGTTAAGTTGTGGGCTTTCACAAAGCTGTTCAGCAACAGTGGAATTCTGTTTGCACAACTAACAAAGGCAAATCCAACAGTGGAAGTAATATTCAAATATGTGGCCACCAAAAAACATTCAAAGTTGCAGTTGTTGCAGGCACTGAAATAAACAAATTTCAGTTTGTAACTTCCAGTAAATGTAGGCATTCAACTAATATGTCCCTCTATTAAAATGTATCATTTATACTTAATACTTTCATTTAACTTTTCAAAGCAATGACTGACAAGCTGCAAAAACCCACTTAATAAACATTAAGAATCCAGTGGAAATACTTGATTTTAACCTTTGGAGTTTACAACTTGGCATAGGGTCAAATTTCTGCAAAAAATTTATGTAGCTGTTAATCAGTTCCTAATGCAATCTTATAATTTGACTGAGTACAAACTGCTCAAATCAATTT
>JADGJH010000836.1:0-13967 GCA_027596945.1 Physocladia obscura
AGATTATACCACACTAGTCTGTGTATCAATCGAAAACAGCTCATGGCCTTGTTAGTAATATTCTTTGCCATTCATCAAGCACTTGGTTTTGTCAAATTGAGCTGGAGTTTCCTTCATTGTCTTACGCTTGTGTGACAGCAATTGACTTTTTTCAAACACAGACTCACTCTATTCGATCACAATTAGTTGATTGTGTGTTCAAGTTCATTTATCCTCTCCTTCGAGGAGGGATTAATATTTGGAACAATTAAAGTTTTCTACTTTGAGTAGATGAGCTTGGCCTTTAATCAAAATGACCTAAAGTGGTCGAAAATATGGGATGGCAACTGTTAAGAAGGTTAAATTTATTTTTCTTCCTCAATGATATAGGAATGATTGCTGTATGGATTTTTATATACGGTTCCAATTGGAAGAGTTTTAAGGTACTTAGATCGAACCCTTGTAAGACAACACACTTCATAAATTTAATTATAAAATAAATAAATACACGTTGAATTAATTTGGAATTGAATACTGGATACTGTGATGCCACATCCTTTGATATTTTAATTTCACATTTCAAAAAAGTCTAGTTTGCTGGAATCCTATGAGAAGGCATTGTATTTCAAGGGAGGTAATTCTTGTTTTATCTGAATGGAAAATGGGAAAAAGGTTTAAGGTTGGACATTTTTGGGATTTGAAGTGTGTTCATGTGTTTCAAATAATTAAGCACGTGTAATCACCAAAATTCCAAACATGATCATTTTTATTAAAAGCCGTAAGAAGAAAAGAGTAAAATGAAAACCAGTCCTCACAACTTTCACTTGGAAAATCTCATGGATGTTTGAAAACTGATTTTAAAACTGACCAAATACGATTCTAGTTTGATATGAGTTGCAAATTGTCAGCGAACCAATTGGAATTTCAAGAGCAACAAAAGCAACAAATTTTTGCAACGTTGAAATTTCTTGGTTTTTTGAAATATTATTTGTTTTGAAATGATTGCAGTAACCAAGCAACAACAAATCAATACGCTTGAAACCATTGAAGGAAACATAAAAAGCGTAATGTGAGGCTGTTTTTACAATTATTATTATTTTAATAAACTGATTTGTAAACAGTTCAAACCTATCCCTCAACAATACCGCAAAGAGTGTTCAGGATGCACTTGATGCTTGTCTTGCTCTGGAAATTGCTCTTGAGCTGTTTTTGGAACAGTCAAAGAATCAATCTGAAGTAAAAGATGCAGCGAGATGGGACCGTGCACTGCAGGTGTGTTAATCGCAATAGCATTGAACCTTAGGCAATGTTTCACTGCCAAAAAAATTTATATAATTATGCAATCAGAACAAAGCCGCCGCCGCACAAATACAGGCTCATTTTATAAAGTTCGGCTATAAGCCAGGTTTTTATTTCTTTGCAGCTGATGGTCGTTTAATACTTAAACAACAAAACAAAAAAACGAACTGATCAGCTGTGGAACTAAACATACAGCCAAATTCAGTCGAACCTATAACACCGCAAAAAAAAAACGAACTTAAGTCGCGTTTAATGACTCCGGGAGCCGTACTTGGAGATAATATTGGCGGCCTTGTCGGCGCTAACGATTTTGAGGACAGCAACCAAACGACAAACATTGGCACGGAAACTGATAATGATGCATCGTTAATTAGCACACCGAAAGCGAAACAACCAAAGCAAGGATTTAATCAATACGATGATGAAGACGATGAAGACGATGGCTATGCTAACCTCATTCTCAGAACGCGTCAGGGTGAAGACGAAGATCCGCCAAGCCCAACTCTTGAGTCTCTTGGAATCTCAAAATATGCGCTCGGGCTATTAAATGGCGTTATTTCCGAAGATCGAAACTCATTGCCTGTACCAACTAGTTCAACAAGCTCAGCTAACTATGCTGACAGCATGAATGATTCAAAGATGCACACGCCAATCGCAAAGGCCCGCAGCGTTGTGGCGTTGAAATATGCGTCATCAGATGCGAGCAGGTCGTCGCCAAATGTGCCTGAGATCACACCAACGCCTCTACATCATCATATTTCGGATCCGAATTCTATCTTTGGAGATTTGATTCGGATAATCCGTGTTGATGAGTATGCAAAATTGCCTGACTATTTGAGTGCACAAATGTCTTTGGATGTGGGGAATTTATGTTCTTAAATACCCTTTAATTTTTTTTAAAATTTTTAATATATATATTTTTTTTAATATCAGCTGTTGAATGAAATGGTTACAGGTGAATATTTTATTTTATTTCGTTATTTACATACACTTACCGTCGCTTTTATTTACTTGATAATCTCATTATATTATCAAAAAAAATAAAAATAAAAGAAATCAATGAGTACATCACAGATAAAAGATTTCAAGGAATGGACGATGATGTTCGCATTGGGAACTCGGATTCATTGTCACTAGATGAACTTACAAAAGTTGCTGCATCTATTGGTCTGTTTATTTATTTGAACAATTAATATTTAAGTTTTGTGTTTCTTCCATTAATTTTTATTGCTTAAACAGATTCTTCAAAAATCAAACCGGTTTTGGTTGCACTCCTTCATCTTGGAAGAGTCACAAGTCATGATGATAGGAAAGGCAACAAAAGATATCTTGTTGCATAAAAAAAGTTTTTTATTTTTATTTTTGTTTTGTAACACTGGAGTAAGTTCCTCAATGCAATTGTTGTTAAGGTACAGAAGATCACGAATTATTCTGGCAGTCTTCCACTTAATTTGTTAATGCAAGAAGGAAATAGGATGACCAAAAAAGTGTGTCTGCACTTTAGATGAACAAAGTTCACTAGAATATTCTCGGAAAGTTTCGGTGTTTGAAGCATCAAAAATTCACAAGCGAGCCTGTTCTAGCCACATAAGACCTTCGAATTTATTACGTGATAATTCAAGAGTGGTTAAATTATATTTTATTCGGATCACATCCACAAGGTTTTCAGTCAATTTTCAAGAAAAAAAATAATGCAAGGAACCAGAATTACACGGATAAACGAAGCGCAACTTAGCCGCAAACTGCTGCAACTTGTATCCCAAGCGGAATTTATTGCAATCGATACTGAATTTACGGGACTTGGCGACAGAAAATCCAGCCTCGAAAAAGACTTGCGGTTGCGGTGAGTCTAGTCTGTTGTTTTTGTTAATTTTTGGTAATTTTATTCAATACTTGCTGAGCCAGATATGCTGCCCTACGCGATACAGCTACACGTTACGCGCTGCTTGGCCTCGGAGTTTGTATTTTCATTGCGAATACAGACGAAAAGCATTGCAAAACGTACACATCGCATGCTTTCGATTTACCTCTCACGCCGCTGCATCCCCACTCAGTTTCACCTTCTTCGCTTGCATTTCTCGTCGACAACGGATTCGATCTTAATGCTGCTGTACGCGAAGGACTTCCTTTCGATCCCACACCCGATGATTCGAGTACGAGTAAAATCTTGATTAGAGATTTGTTTGCCGCAATTGTTTCTCGCGCTACTGTTGCTCCATTGGTCGTGCATAACGGACTTCTCGATCTTATGTTTCTTTACCATTCTTTCTACGCGCCACTTCCCGCAACGCTTGATGTTTTTGTTGCAGATCTTGCTGACATGTTTCCTGCTGGGCTTGTTGATACAAAGTATATTGCTGATTACGTTAGTCGAGAGCAAGCTTCGTTCTTATCGTATTTGTTTCGCAAATGGTATATAGTTTTGTTGCTGTTCAATTATGCGTTTTCAACCGCCAAAAAAAAAAAAAAAAAAGCCAGCGTAGAAATATGAAATCTCCATTATTTTCAATCTCAATGGCAGCGCCAATTCCAGCGTCGCTTGAACTTTCAAAAGAGATATGTCTTCCAAATGGAGCTCTCAGCGCGTCTCGTTCGTTGGCAATTCTCTCAAAACCCGCTCCTTCGGCAACGGCAATTCGAAACGCAAAAAGAAGAAAATCGTCCGCCGCATCAAAAAATACTCATTGTATTCAATACGCTGTGAGTGAAATAATTTTAACAAGTTCCTCCTTTTTTGTTCACATCTTTTTTCCTCCTAAAGTCCCACGGATATTGTCCAAATGGATCTGTATGTCCGAAATCCCACAACCTAGATGTGATTTTAAATGCTGAAGAAGAAGAAGCTGCACGCCAACAGGCCCGTAAAAGCGGCAATACTATTAGTGGTGCAAGCAGTAAAAAGTCAAAAAATTATGATGCCGATCAAGAATCAAACCTAGCTGTGCAAAATTCAATTCAACTGTCCGAAAACGGCAAAAAAGACAATTGCTTATCAAAAATAGTTTTCGCAAAAGAATCAGCCTCTTCTATTACGACTATACAATCACCTGCCAATGAATCATCAACCGTTTCTTTAATCCCATCATTAGATTCTTTTGAAACATATCATTCAGCATGCTTTGATTCGTACATGACAGGATTTGTATTTTGCTCACAGCAAATGCAGCATTTGTCTTCACTATCGGTAATTAATGGAACGGACAAACCAATAAACGGAGTGTCTGTGGATTTAGTTCAATTTGTGAAGCAACATGGAAATAAGCTTTATTTAATGGGAAAGGATGTTCCGTTGAACATCTTAGCAAGTGCATTCACAAGGAACAGTGACGGGCATTTGAAGAACAAACGAGTTGCAGCTTTGCGAGTGAAAGAATCAGATTGAAAAAAGTTATTTCGTGAATTTCACATAGTTCTGTTAACATGGCTTGGTCAGTTTATTGATCTTTGCAATTTTGAAATGCAACAAACTTTGAGGTTCAAAAACAATTTATTCCATCAAAATCAAAATTGTCCGACAACAGCGACAGCAACAGTTGCCAGCCTCTTACTATGCACGTTTAGTTGCTTTAACCGTTCGCTATAAGTATCCTATAATGGGTTTGTGATCGTCGTTGTAAAAATACCCGCAAATGCTATCGAGTTGTCAAAAAAATATGAAACCACCACCCATCGAAAACGACGTTACGAAGTTAGCGCTGCATTATGTATTCATTGCAATCAGTTGTGGATTAGTGTGTGGAATGGCGACGCAAGTAGCGATTACGAAAAAGACACAGGCGGGAGTTTCATACGAAATGGATTCGATTATGATGACAGCAATCTTCGTGGGAATCTCGACGGCCACATGGCTTGTTCCAACGTTTTTGTGTGTGTGCCGGCACTTGATCGGGCGTTTCAGGCATTCTGGGACCGCCATCGAGTCTCCCAGAAAATGCGTTTCTGGGTCTGGTATTTGTTTGTGAATGCCGGATCGCTTGCGCTTTGGTCTGTTATTACCACGTTGTTTTGGGATGTTACGTTGGTGTGTTGGGTTAATTTGGGCGATGGCGCCGAATTAAATCCTTATGAATCTGATGTTTATGACCAGTTGACAAATATTTGGTAAACAAAAGATGCCGAATTTGTGAATTTTTGCTAAAAAGATGTATCTTTTTTTATGTTCTATGCTGTTTTCGTAGTTGCAGCAATATTTGTCAATTTGTATCTGGTTGTTGATGAGCAGATGCAAGTCCAGTTTGCAACTGGCGAGGATAATACCCAAGAATTGTTAAAAGGAAACTCAGTGTATCCATATGGAACTTCAGGAGTCACTGACCTGGAAATGAAACCAATCGCACCAGGAACTATATCATCTAGTTAGTTGCATAATCGCAAAACAAATACACAGAGGTTTTACTGTTTTCACTTTTTGTTGTTTTAACCGACAGCTAGACCCAAACCGACGCGGTTGACTTCAGTAAGTAAGGTGGAGTTCAACAACTGCAATCAATAAATAATTATTTTGATCATCCTTGTATACCTGACCAAATACCAATCGTATCTTCTCAATAGAGGGTCAAGAAAGGCATGAGTCCCTCAAAACTCATCCTGTTTTTATCGTCTTTGAACCAGCACTTCTATCGCAGAATATAAGATGAATTTCCAGAAAATGACAAGAATTTGTCTGCGAAAATTGAAATGAAAATTTGCTCTTGGTTTCTTGGCTTTGAAGGCGGCTTGCTTTTGGAAGAGAACTAATCAAAACAAAGAAACCAATCAATCGCCAATAACTCAATAACCACTAAACGACTCAATTACTCAATCAAATACAAGCGAATGGAGCAGCAAAGGCAGCCACGTAATCCGCAACGTCAGCAGTATCAGCAATATCAGCAACAGCAACAACACCACGCAAAGCAGCAAAAACAACACCAGCAACAACAGCAACATCAACCACATCAGCCACCACAGCAGCGCCAGTTTCCCCCGCGCCAATCTTCAGCTTCTCGATCGAGACAACAAACGCCAACAAACGATCATTCGCACAACAACCAATCTCACTCACAATCCCGCCGGCAATATGACGATATCGAGAATCAGTTACTGCCCATCCAACAGCCTGTCCAGTCGATCCAGTCAGTCACCTACTATGCGCGTCTGATGGCCCTGAGCGAGCGTTACCGATATCCGATCATGGGTGTGTTCCGTTTTAATTACATAATCATCTTTAATAAGAAAAAAACAGCCATGCACTATGGATTTATTGCAATCAGTTGCGGCCTTGTGTGTGGAATGGCAGCACAAGTCGCTATTACCAAGAAAACGCAGGACGGAGTTACGTACGAAATGGACTCGATCATGATGACAGCAGTCAGCGCAGGATTATCGACGGTCGCGTGGTTTGTACCGACACTTCTATGCGCAGTGCCGGCACTGGATAGGGCGTTTCAGCGGTTTTTCGATCGAATACGGTTTGTCCAGAAATCGCGTTTCTGGGTGTGGTTTTTGCTTGTGAACGGTGGGTCGTTTTGTCTCTGGACGGTTATCACCACGTTATTTTGGGATGTTACGTGGGTCTGTTGGATTGACTTGGGCGATGGTGCTGAGTTGAATCCGTACGAATCGGATGTGTGTGATCAGCTGACAAATATTTGGTAAATCTCAGTTACATTTTTTTTTTTTTTTTAACGAGAAAATCTTTCTGCTACGTGCTCAATTATTTCTTCTCCTTTAGGTTCTATTCCGTTTTTGTCGTTGGGGCGATTTTTATAAACCTGTATCTCGTGGTTGACGAACAAATGAAACTGCAGTTTGCGAATGGCGAGGATAAGGAAGAAGATTTGATCAAACTGAACCATGTCTATTACTCGGACGAGGATAACTACAATGATGCCTGTGCGAGTGATAGCAGCTTCCAGTACAATGACCTGCAGCAATCTAACCAACAAAATTATACAAAACCAGCAACCAATAATGCGAAGCCAAAGTCTTCCAATAATAGGTCGCATGCGTGACTTTTCTTTATTCCTTTACTTTTTTCTTTCTTTTCGGGCTCTCATTTGATTTATGTATCAAGCATGCAATTAAAATGCACTACTATCGAATACTATTTTCTGTTTCAATTTCATGAATGCAAAAAGAAATAATCATTGCGCACAAAATACTCAGCACTTCAATACAAGGAAAAAATGATTCACTTAAATTTAATCGCTTGGCTTTTGTTTCTTTCTTTCATTTTTTTGTTCATCAACCGGAGCAGCACAATTTGAATCCTCCTCTCCAACTGTTACATCACCGCAAGTGTTTCTGTCTATATCAACAAGCCCAGCACTGCTCCGTTTGACTTGATACATGATATCTTCCTTGGGTACATATGGGCACTCAGGTCCAAGCTCTGCAGCACTCTCCTTCCGTGCCAAATCCAGTTTCCCCAACGCTGCACTTTTTTCGGCGCGTTCAGTCTCACATACATCAAGTACCTCTGTCAATCCTGGTATAAATGTACATAATTCCCGAAAAGATTTCGATTTCGATAGGTTCGTGATAGGTGGCAACTCTACTTCTTTTTCTTCGTTCTGGTGTGTTTCGTTTGGATTTAATCGAGGTGGAGCCGACGACAGCGGTTTGTTTTTAGTATTATTGCGTTTTTGCGATGCAGGCCACATTTGCATCAGCACGTATTTGCAGTTATGGAAATGCATGTCGTATTTAACGGCGGCTTTTGCGTATTCGATTATCGCTGCAGTCGGCGATATCGGGCCGTTACGATTGAAAATTGAAAAATTCGATTCGGGCGCGCGGGCCATCATGAACGATGAGACGGATGCTAATTTTTGGGAATAAAAACTTTTAATTTTTTTTTGGTGAGAAATAATTTTTTACGTGCGATTTTTTTCAGTTTTTCTACATCATCCAATGAAAAAATGTCGCCGTTTGCTATCAAAGGGATTTTTAACGCTGTCGCGACTGGTTCAAATATTTCCCAGTGACCAGGATCCTGCGGCCGTTCGGATCTCAAACTATATATATATATATATTAAAAAGCTTGTATTTTCTTTATTTGTCCATTTACTTACCGGCAATGTAAACCGAGAGCACTGACACCAGTTTTTTCTATACGCTTCGCAAGCTCGATTGTCTTTTCGGTCGTTTCGAGCATTCGAATTTTTGCGGATATTGGTAATGGGACATTTTCAACAAGTGCCGTGAGAATCTAACGAAATCATGTGGTGTTATTGAAATTAAAAACACTTTCTATTTCATACATACTCCGCACAAACGATCAGGTTCCGACAATAAAGCAGCACCCATAGCCGAAACAATCGAAAACTTTTTGGGACAGCCACAATTGAGATCGATGCCAGCGCAATCATTCGCACTTGAAAAAACAAATAAACAAAAAACGGCATGTCAGACGAATCGTAATAGACTAGGAGGGTAACGGTGGATTCGAAATTCAGCTGATATATAGATAATTTTGGCGTTGGATTTATTGGGTGTGTTACACTTTCAAGGCAGCTTTAACTGCGTTTTCGGGATCGGAGCTACCAATTTGAATAACGAGGCGGGATTTTTCGGAAGCATGTACACGGAGGTTAAGAGTGCCATCATCAGAATCGATAAAATCGATAGTATTCGCAACAACTATATTTATATTTTACATTACGTAATTTTTTAATTTTATTTTTTGAGATAAATAGGTACCATTTTCAACACGATTCGAACGGACAAGACGCCTGTCAATAGTTTCGGGGCTGTAGACAATTCCGGCGCCGTGCTGCAGAGCCAACATACGCATTGGCAAAGTGCCGCACCGAACCATTGGAGCCAACACAAGCTTTGCTCGGTAGTCGAGTTCAGATTCGGAAATACCGGCGAGTCTTGACGCAATCCGGCGCGGAACTTGGGGCCACGAGGCCGGGGTTCCAGAGACAGAGAAAGAGGCTGATGTGGACAATACAGAGGCTGACATTTTTTTTACTTTTTTGAATGAAATCATTTTTCTGAGTCACAACAAACGATTGAAACAAAGAAACTTTGGCAAACAACAACCATAATCATAGCCATAAACATAACCGCAACCATCACGCGTGAATTCAATCAATTAATAAACGAAAACTTCTCGGCAATCTAGACCGGGCCTTTGGCCAATCGGATGGTTGAGTGCTCGATTCTCGGAAAGATTCAGACTCAACGCGGCAGTTAATTTGTTGAAGCGCATAGTTTAATTATTTTTGAAGGCGATGCAAATTATCTGTAAACGCATGCACACTGGCGAGGTGTTAATGCCCTCAGCTTCGAACGCGTCGATGTTTCTCGCGCAGACGACACGTTGCGACACAAAAACACGCGTCGTTTCTCGTCGGCCCAGTACTGCATTGAATTGGTGAGTGTTTTTGTGCTGAGCCGGTTCAAGTTTGAGGTTATTACGGAGGAGGACGTTATGTATTCGTCTTCTTTAACGGTGCCAATAAAGAATGGGTTAAAGTTGAATTTTGTGGAACGTATTTAAGTTTTTGTTTTAGTTAACTTAAATGACCAGAGAGCATGGCCGTTCAGTAGACTTTCTTCTTGATTTATTTCTAATTCTCATGGTATTGGCATTCCGTGAAGAGTTTTATTAAAGGAGGAGGAAACAGTATGGGATTGTTTGGAGACCAAAAAGCCACCGAATCTGCTCCTCCAACTGTTTTCACTATTTCGAAACAAACAGTTTCCCCGGAATAAAACAACTGACTCGTTTGCCACAAAAATGATTGTGGACTTTTCATTTTGAGATGACATTGAGTTTGTGTGTGGATGTGTTGTAACAGCAAATGTTTTGGGAAATTGTTTTCAAACTGAAAAACACGAGATAGTTGCTAAAGAAGAAGGAGGAGGTGGTAGTGGTGCAACAAATGTGAGAAACACAAGTTTGCCATTTTGTAAAACTGTTTCATGATTGTGGGTTGTGCTATCGATTGTCGTGTTATGATTTTGTAGAAAAATAAAGGGAAGTGATAAGATTTGTTTCTTTATTCTATTAAAAAATGAAAATCAGTAGTGTGCTTTCGTGTGAGGTAAAACTTGCCGGTGCGACATTGGGAGGTTTAATGAATCTACTGGCACTTCCTGTAATCTCCACCAAAAGCTTGAAGTTGAAAAAACTGCTCTCTTAATTTTGTTCCGTGGAAGGGCGGAGCAAAGTCTTGATAGATTTTTTCATGATTCCAGTGTTAAAAATGATGGAAAATTGGGGGTGGATTGAAAACAAGGCATAGTCAGTCAAAAAAAAAAAAGTAATTTATTCATCTCAATGTGCAACACACATGAATTAAGTCTGATATCATATCAATTACAATCAGCATAAACAAGAGTATTGATATTAAATTAGCTGAATTTTGCACCAAGTGTGAGTAAATGTAAAAATTGACCATAACCTAATACACCTATATGAATTTCTATTGGGTTACTCAACGTAATGGAACCAACGATTTACATGTTTTTTGAGAGTAAATTCAAACGCAACATGAAGGATTTGAGATGAAGTTAAAATAATAACTGAAACATGGTTTACAATGAACCGTTGCCAGGCGCTGATATGGCTTGTTGGGAGTTTTCGGCACACAGGTTGAATTCTGGATACTGCCTAGGTCCGAAGCAACAGAAATTATTAATAATCGAATTGAAAGTAAAAAGGATAACTCATCTGACTGTTGCACGTGGATAATGCGTTATGGGTGGCTGACCGAGTTTTCATCTTTTTTTCTTAAAATCAAAAAACGGACTCAAATACAAAAAGAATTATATATTAATGATAATGACGCATGAGGTTTATTTATTTGTTACTTATAATGATGAAAAACGAGCAGCCGATTACGCAGAGTTACTACAATGCCTCGAGCGACTTCAGTGTCTCTTCGAATTCGGACTTGAGTGCCGTATGAACGACAGTCAACTCATCGTGCTTCTTCTCGAGTTCGGCTTTTTCTGTCTCGAGCTGCTTGGCTTTGCGTTCGTGGTGTCTGTTGTTTTATCACCGTTAAAAAATAATGGATTGCCAGGATAATTCCTACTCGGCTTGGACTTCCAGTGTGCGGAGTCTGTATCAACAAGAATGGAAAATCAGAGTTTGATCGATCGATAGCATGGCATGGTTTTGTTTAGGTAAGCAGGAAAGAAACCCGTAAATAAATAAAGCCGATATTTACGCGGCGGTGGAATCGTCGGCGCGCTTCTCAGCGCGCTCCAAGTCAGCCGTCAGCAGCGCAACTTTGTTGTTTAGACCTTGGATCTCTGTTTCCTGCTTGGCAATCACAGCCTTGAGTTCCTTAACTTCGGCCTCGAATCCGTTTGCGCGTTCGCCGTTCTGCTCAGCTTCGATCTTCAGTTTCTCGAGTTTCTGCTTGCCCGAATCACATCATCGTTGAATGCGATACATGAGTGTGTTTTGTTAACGTAGTATTGCGGTGTGTTTATTTATGAATGTTAGTATCCGCAATATCATAAAATGCAGGAACAAACCGCCTTGATTGCTTCCATTTTTCAGTAACAAATTCAAATTATGCAAAATTTAACCAAAGAATATAACAAGCAGATCGCCAAACCAACATCGCAAGCCGGTGCGGGTATTGGAGCTCTGGCTAAAATCAAGAGACTTTTAACTCGCAGCAAATCCAGTTTTGCTTGTTCTAACGCGTTTTTGGACACTTCCACCAACCTGACAATTAATCCGCAGGCGAAACATTCCCAACAGTCACAGTGCGCTGATTTCTCTTCTTCTCCAAATATCCATAACTCCCAAAAGATGTCTATCAAATTCAGCTCTATTTGGACCAATTGGAAACCAGAGGCACGCAACATACCTGCCATTCCCTGTCTCAGCCCCAAAATAGAATCCAACGACAATCAGAAATATCAATCACAAACTCTATGTGACTTATCCAACCAATCTGGAATCATGACGGAATTTCAAGTGAACCAGGCGGACAAAGCCTTGCCGGAACAAGGTGTTCCACACAATGTCATAGTGCTTGCTGAAGAGAAAAAAACAAATACAAGTTTGTATAACCATTCTCTTGAGACAAATTCCAACACAGAATTCAAGGAATTCTCTAAATCACTTCCAACATATTCAATTTGTCCATCATCTTCTCTGGAAATTATTTCAGATATCAGTAACATTAATTTCAGGAGTTCAAAACAACGACCTTTGACTTGGGATTCAACAAAAAGCTTACGAAACAAAAATTTGGCAAGCTCTGTATCTTCATTAGCAGTGCATCGAAGTAACAGATCATCAAGTTCGTTGGATCGAAAAAAGCCACAACACCTTCTCGTCAGCACTAATTTCGGAGACTTTTTGGTTGGACCAGATTTTGGAAACATTGAATCAAATGAATCAATTTCACAACCAAATTATGAAGCAAAAGAAAAAAGGAAAGATGCAATTTCGGCATCTTTTGATTCGGAAATTGGACCTGTCCAATCCAAACTTTTATCCACACCGTTTTCTTCAGGTTTGGATTTGTTTTTTGCAGAGTTGCAAGATCTTGTTCCCATGAACGACTCTCAGATTTCAAACACCCTCAATTTCCCAAAAAACTCTTTATGAAACTTTATACAAGCTTATTTTATATATTATTAAAAACTGACTGACTGCCTTTCAAAGATTTACTTCATTTAATAACATTTTCATTAGCCAGTTGCGGTACCAGACTCCTCAAACATAGAGATTTCAATATTTCTAAGTTTTGCCTGAGTAGTTTGTGTCAGAAAGGAACCAATGTGTCGTCGTCTATGGTACTGGCATTTCTATAGGACTCATAGAATCAATGCAGATTCTAACATCACTTTTACCGTTTCACTCACAGTAATTTTCGTGATTTCATTATTATAATGAGGCTCAGGAAGTATTGGCTCTAAGTTTTCGTAATTTTTCCGCTTCTTCATCTGTCCCAATGACACCCCCTATTAACAGCCGTGGCAATTTTTCTTTACACTTCAACTAGGTCCATTACTTTTGGCGCAAAGGTTCCATTAGTAACGTTGTTGTTGGATTCAGGGAATTTAATCAAATGTCCTACTTGGCTCCTTGCAGTAATAAAGTTCACTTGTTTTTAAAAGTAACAGAAAAGTAAGTATTTACCACGAACTTTCATTTAGCGTACGTTTGAACAAGGCATCCAAATTTGGAACCTCAATACTGGTTATAATTTTTTACAAATTTTTGTTTTAATATTACGATTACCAATTGGTGAAACTCTTCATATTCGAGTGATTATTTTAAACAAATTTATAAGAGACAAATTCACAATTTTTTCATTGTGTGCAGCTGCTTTCTCAATCTTTGTTGGGCCTGTCTGCCATTCAACAGACATTCCGAGTGAAATATAAAGCTCAACTGATCGAGTAATATTGATGCAATTGCACCGTAAATTCTGAACGTTGAGAGATTCATTATTTGCAAGATTTCTTTTTTAACGCAATTAGGAATAAATTCCTCCTTGCGTAACTACGGTTACCCTACGAATGTTCACAGTTTTGAAACAAGATATCTGGAAATCAACTCCTTCAAATTAGAAACAGATCATCTATACAACATATTGTAGAGGAACATTGGGCAAATAAAGCGTTTATTGACATTATTTGAACGTAATTTATAAACACAAGAAGCATCGGATGCTGAAAAATAAATAGATTGGAGAGTATTTATCCACCGAATCCATAGA